>JAOXYD010217733.1:0-19393 GCA_028565735.1 Pinacopodium congolense
ATCACTTAAAGAAGTTTTGAGGATGATATTGAAAAATCAAATGAAGACTCAAGTTTGAAGGAGCAATTTGGTTTAAACTAGTTTACTTATACTTTGATTAATGTAAACTTTGCTTAGTTTTATTTTGGTGTTTTTAAAAGGCTTATAATTGATCAGCCATGCATACATGCTTTAGAATATGCATATAGGTACATAATCAAGAAGCTTATATGATTTGTGTGTCTTCTTTTGATGTTTGGAATGCATAAGTTAATTGATATTTTATGACGTTAGTTAATTGAGATAAATAATTGGGTTTAAAAGAAATGTGTTAAATAAGTATTGGGTATATGTTGTTTGCTTATTCGAAAATGTTTAAGTTTTAAATTAGTTTGTGCCTTATATAGGTTTATTTGGATGTATGAATTTGGTTTTGATATAGATCGACTGAATGAGGTAGGTCAGTTGACCGAATGACTTGGATCGGTCGACCGAACATAAGACGAAGGGCTATCGATTGACCAAACCATGTATATCAGTCAACCTCATGGTGAGAACATGTTGGGAAAAATCTAGATAAACAGATTACACATCGGTGACAACAATTCATCTTTATAACATTGTGTTTTTACTTGTTGGAAAACAGATAAAAGAACTGTTGTACAATAAATAGATGTCTGAGTTGAATAGTATAAATAGAGGTTTTCTGTATGTCTTTGATACGACTTTTCAATCAGAATTTAAGAGATTCCAGAAGTGCTTTACGAGTGATTTATAAGTGAAGTGTTCTTTAAAGTTTTTTGTTTAAAGGCTATATTGTTTTATTAAATGGTTGTGGCTTCTCTAGGTATAATACTCATTTTACTCATTTGATTGTTTTTTTAAGGCTTTTATATATTTTTGTGCATTGTTATTCTAAAGCCTTTTTTATAAATCAAATAAAATTGAGTGAAGTATTTTCATTGTTGTATTGTTATTGTGAGAATTAAAAGGTTATTTTTAACTTAGAAAAAAGAATTGGGAGAAAGGTTCTCCTTTAGCCTGTGAAAAATAATTGTATCGAACGTTGTATTATTGTTGAAAGTGCAATAAAAATAAAATCTCAACACTAGTGTTGGGGACTAGAGGCATGAGCAAGTGGACAACTCTGAACTAAAATAAATCCAGTGTACTTCTTCCCTCTCTACTCTTTTATTTTTTGAACTTATATTACTTATTTAATTGGGTGAATTTGCATTATTAAGCTTCCACATATATTACTTTTGTTTTGTGAAAGAATTTTTAGCACTAATTCACCTCCTTTTAGTATCATAAAAACATAACACCATATATTCTTAAACTTGTTTTTCACCAAACATAAGACAAAAAGGTGAGAGATAGATAGTTTAATGGGTGAAGAAATCCAAAGATGGTGTGAGCACATACTTCCACAAATTGAACTAGTGTTGTTAATTCACTTTCATACTAGTTGAAGTTAAATGAAAACTTTTGTTTTCATATTAGTCTTAGGTACCCTGCGTCACTACTTTTAGTTCTACACCACCTTTAGCCTGCTTCCACCCCTTACCACCGCCTCTGCCTACTGCACTTCCCTTTTCTTATTGACCCATCTGTCTCTTTCTTGGGTAAAACTCTAACATCAAAAGAATTAGAGATCTTAAATTTAGTAAAATTTTCATGCAGTTAGTTATCAACTAGGGTTTAATTCATCATTTTTAAGTATTGTAGAAGTTCAATTTCATAAGAACAGATTTAGATTTTATCAATTTCAGATTTTCATTGAATTAGGGTTTTAGAATTGGATTTTTTTAATTTTTGGCAAAAATTTTAAATTTTTTTTAATTTTTCCTAATTTAAACCTTCAAAATTTAGGTCTTTGTCAAAATTTTAATAAATGAGAATTTTTTTATAAAATTAAATTTTTATAAATGCAATTAAGAGCTATTATGACCTTTTCCAACTTTTAAATTAATATATTTCATTTTTTTGGTTTATCATGGACTCATGTTTATAACTTAGTTATACTAGCTTTTGATTTGATTTTCCTATCTATAAGGACACATGATTAATTGATGATTGAGATAGTTAAGTAGGTGACGATTATTTATTTAATAATTTATATTTAACTATTAATTATAATTAGTATGATATAATTTATATTTATTCTTACTATTAAATAAAGGGAAGCTAAAATATTTGTGACAATTCAATCTATTTAGGGAGATTTGATGATCTAACTTGAGCTCATGAGAGAATAGTTCTTGATATGAAGAATCACATAATATGTTTGTATTGTAACAAACACTTCAAAAATGTGGGAATCACAAGATTAAAGAGACATTTAACTAGGATCAAAGGTGAAGTGGAACCTTATAAGAAAGTTAACTATGATGTAAAATAGCAAATGACAACTTTACTTGAAGAATATGAGACTAAGGGAGAAAGAAGACAAAGATTGAATTATGAAATTGAAAGTAAAAGTTCATTTTGCTTTCACCAAGATGATATTGATAATACTTAAGTAGGTATCTTATGCAACCAGAAGAGATTGCTAGAAGTGTAACGAACATGAGGAACAGAAGAAGGAAAGTGTTAAATTTTTGCTCCATGAACAATTTCTAGAGCTCAACCTTCAATTCATAGTGGATTATAATATAGAGAAGTAGCTTATAACGTGAATGTGGTAATAGGTAGGCGGTGGCCTGACACAGATGTGTCATTCAATATAGACTAGTTATTATTGTTAACCTATGGTGAATGCCATTACCTACTATGGTTTAAGATATAAAACTCCTAGTATTAATGACTATAGTTTAGAGAGGATTTTTTAAACAATTAATTTTATTGAATTTAAAATTTACTTTAGTAAAATAGGAATGAATTGGGCAACTTATAAGTGTTAAATTACTTGTCATGGTTAAACAAATAAAAGACAAGAGTTATTATGAACTTTTTGGTTTATTCTACTAAAGGAACAAAAATTTTAAAGTCAATTGATGTATCTGGCCTTGTAAGGATTATTGATACTCTATTTTAGATTTTTAACGAAGTTATGAATGGAGTTGGGTTTGAGAACATTGTACAGTTTATCACTAGCAATAATGATACTTGTAAAATAGTTAGGAAAAAGGTTGTAAAGCAGATATAATTCTTTTTGTTAGACGCCTTATGTTGAATATTATATTAACTTGATGCTAGAAAATATAGGAGATACTATATACTTTTTATGCCATTGATGAGACTGTGCTTTGAATTTGATAAGAAAAGATTTCACAAATGGTAGAATTGCTACTATTAAATTTGTAACTAATTTCTTATCACTTAAGTATTTTGTTCAACTGAAGGAGTTGAGGTAAATTTTTATAAGTGATAATTAGATTGCATATTAACATGTCAGATCTAATGCAAAATTGGAGGTTTTCGAGACTATACCTGAAGATCGTGAACCTTTTTTATATCACTTTGTCATCCAAGTTTATGAGTTTTTGGTGAGAGTACTTCGATGATTAATAGTGATGAGAAGGCAATAATAGGATACTTTTATGATGTTATGGAGAGGGTGAAGGAAGCAATTAATATTAATTTGAAAAACAAACTTTCTTTGAACACTCTTTACTTTATAGTCACTAACGAGAGAAAAGATAAATCAGTTTTACTCTCCGTTATTTGCTGTTTGAGTATTTTTTTTAATCCAAGTATCTATTTTAGACCAAATCTCACAAAGCAAGCTGAATTAATAGGGAAATGTTATAAATTATTATCACTGTTGTTTTATATGAGGTGATTTAAGACATTTTTAACTCATAAATGGAGGCATATAAGGATATTTATGATGATTTCCGGATATCTATAAAAAAAATGGATTTAATTCAGATACATATTTCTTCACTTTTGTTACCTGTTTAAAATTAATTATTACTTTATTTTTTTACTAATTAGTTTTTGTTGTCTTGTAATTGTTTGGTGGGACTAATTTGGAATTGGTGTTCTATAATTGCAAAGGTTTACAATTTGAATTCTTACTAAATGTGTGAGTGCGACTAGGTGCAAAAGGAATTAAAGCAAATTTTAATTCGTTCCTTCCAAGAAAGGAATAAATCAAAACATAAGAGATTAAAAATGATCTGGTCTTTATTCTATAGAATTTAAAGTTTTGAGAAAGGTATGTTGTTATCATTATTGAGTTCACTATAATTTCTCAAATTTTCTTAATAATTTAACTTTACTTATTTGCTAGGAATTTTAACAAAACAAGCAATTCTTTAGATCTAATTTGCCTTGACCAATATTTAATTAGATTGAGTTTATGAGGAATCAAGTTTTATAGATGAGAGTGACTTAGAAGATAATCTTAATTGAGAAAATATTGATATGTCATTTGGTGCATTGAGCTTGAAGATGGTTATGATGAGACCCCTCTTAATGATAAAGACTTTGTATCATATAAAAATTAGGGCCAGTATGATTTGAATAGATATACCATAGAATAAAGTTTCAAGTTTTTTAAGTTTCACATGTATTTGATGTAATGTAAAATTGTACATATGCAATATAAATATGAAACTTTTAATTGTAATTGTTTTTGCCTTAGGTTCACTTTCACTGTACTATGTTCCTCGACACGTACTCTTTTTATAATCATTATGATTTTATATTTTATTATTATTATATAATGTTTTGATATAATTAATTTAATGAATATATATAAATATATGTGAAAGCTTATGGGTTTATGTTTTATTCTTCTAGTTAGATGTTTTGGTATAATTAGTTGAACTCTCTATGTGAATTGAATGATCGTTCCTTATATTGATTCTGGTTATTGTTTACATGAGAAATATATGGCAAATGAAGTCAATAAGAATAAAGAGATAGCTATTACTATATTAAATTTATATTATTATTAATATTTTAAGATAAAGTTAAAGTAAAGTTAAAAACTATATAGCACAATTTATTAAGGGAGTATTTTCTAAATTTTATAAAAGTAAAAAACTATTTTATAATTTTAAAAAATTATTCAGAATGGTATTCGATATTAATCGATATACATACTATATTGTACCAAAATCAAATCCAGTACTGATAATGTTATGAAATTAAAAACGTTGCAATGAACACAAGAATACAATAAGTGCTGTTTGTAACAATTAACTTTTAAGATCTGATGTATAATTTCAAAGTTTGGCATTATTATTAACCATAAGGGGTTAATAGATATATACTAAAGTAGTCAAAACTTTCAACACGAAACCTCAATTCACGGGCATCTTCTTTCCTCTAAAAATTTAATTTTCACAAGTACATTATCATAGGTTTCCAAGTCTAAATCCTGATGTTGGAATCTGGAATACAGGGATTCAAAAGTTGACTTTTGAAGTTTTACATTTTAAAACAAAACAAAAGTAACCAATTTCTAAAAAGGAGCAATGTTTACAAAATTGGATTGGACTAACTAGTTTAATTTAGTTAACTTGAAATTGACCAATTATCCAATTTGGTTTTGTATAAAACTTGTCAAAACTGGTTAATTTTGTCATAACCGACCAGTTTAATCTATTATAAATTAACCAATCCAACCTATTAAAGACTATGCTTAATCTAAGTTCTAGAGATGTCACTTAGTTTTGCCTCCCATTGCATAAGCTCAGACTCATGCCCACATTGCCCAACCTCGCCTCCTAGCCTTACCATACACATCATCCAGTTCTCTAGTCTCACCATACACATCGCCTAGCTTTGCTTTTTGTTCAAAAATTGTTTTGTTGTCTAAGTTTTCTACTTATATTAACTTATAAATTGAAGTATAATTTAAATTAATAATTACTTTATATTTACTTTTACATTATATTTAAACAATGTAATACAACCAAACATTGGCTTATAGTAGAATGGTTCTGTTGTATTTTCTATATAGAACTGTTCTGTTGTACAATTATCATTATCATTAGTTATACTACATTATTTAAATACAATGTAAAAGTAACTTTAGATTTGAAGTAATTATTGTAACTTTGTTTAAGTTTAATGTGATTAGCTTTATGAAAGTTTTATGTTTATTTATGTAGGTTTGTTTAATATAATTGTAAATAATTTTTTTAATTGTTAGACTAAATTAGAGTACATAATATGAATGTCTATTTATAGATTCATCATCCTTAAATTAATTTTTTTGCTTTAAAGTTAAAATACATTGATTTAATATTGATGTTTAAAATACATGATTTAAAATAAACAGTTTTGAACTTTTAAATATATTATTATAAAAATTATAAATATTGTTAATACATTTTCATATTGACATTATAATGGAGAAGGCTTAAGCATCAGAAAAAGATTTAAATAATATAAAATTTTCTACTTGTGATAAGATTGATTCAATATGAAATTATTTTTCTACTATTCAAACATTTCATAGAAACATTTAATATAATTATATGTTTTACAGTAGAATATTTAAAGTTGGAGGAGTTTATAGAATAAAATAAAATATTGTTGTTATAAAAGGTAATATTGCTTTTTGTAAGAAAGTGCCATTTGATGTACATGAAATGAATGCAAATTATTTAAAAGAATAGATGAAAAAGAAAAAAGAAAATACATAGCCTCATAATATTTCTTTTAGAGATGATGAAATACAATAACTATTAGATATAGGAAAAAGAAAACTACTATTGATATATATTTTTATTTTCCTCCATGAAGTATATATCCAACTCTCAGTTGAGGTTAAAAAAAGCTTTTGTATGATAAGGATGCTATTTTACATTATAAAAGATCTTGAGCTAGAAGATTTTATCATTCTTATATTCTTTTGAATGCAATAAATTCATTTTATTTTCAAAATGTAACAAATGTCACAACAATAATAGGCCTTAGATTTACGGTACTTTTTCATTATAAGACTAGTAAGGTTTTACTTCAAGATTAACAAAATTCAATTTCTTGTAGATTCATATAAATTTAGATGTAAAATACCATGATGCATTTTATGAAAGATGGCTTTACTGATCAAAGACAAATAATTTTGATCAATTTCTTAGTTTATTGTGATATTGAAATAACTTTTATTAAGTTTATTGATATTTCTAATGTGTAAAAAGTGCTTATATTTTGTTTGGATTATTTTTTTTATTTCGTTGATTGGATTAGACCAGAGAATGTAATTCACTTTATTACAGATAATAAAGCTATATCAACAGGATATTTATTAGAATCAAAGTATGAGCATATTTACATATTTCAGTAAGTTGCTTATGGTGTCAGTCTTATTTTAAAAGACATTACTGTATGTCTCATATTTTCAATTTTATTTCACATATATTTAGGATCACAATTTTTATGCATAATCATCTAACTTTTTTTTTTGTCTTGGTTAAAAAAGTAAGAAGATTGAGTTTATATAGTACGTCATACTACTATTAAATTTACAATTACATTTATAACTTTAAAAAATATTTATAATAAAAAACAAGTAACTTAAAATTTAATGATAAGTAAATACTTTTTAAGTCATAAGTTATCAAAAGGCGAGAAAGGAAAATAAGTATGCATTGTTATTTTAGAAAATAAATTTTAGGATGCTTTCTTGACTGTTATGAATATTATGATTCCACTTATAAGATTGTTGACAATTGTTAACTCGTATAAGGAGCTATCTTTAGGTTATATATATGACGACATGTAAAGGCCTTGTAGGACAATTATGAATCTTTTCAAAAGAAAGAAAAAATTGTACAAGTCTTATATAGATATTATTGACTATCGATGGAAAAAAAGTCTTATTTAAAGGATTTACTTAACAGTTTATTTTCTCAATATTTGTTATTTACATAATTGAAGATGCATGTACAAATAATATAATAAAAGGTGTTTTTAGTGTGACTGACTGTATATGTATGTTTTTTTTGTAGAAGAACAATCAAATACATCATTGAAAATAGATTTTATCGTGAAATTTCAGAGAATTTTGTAAGACTATCTGCAGAGAAAGAACTTATGATGAAAAAATGCAGTATCATAAGTTTTTATAATTTAAGTTTCATTTTTTCACTTATTAATAATATATTTTAATTTAAAATACAAATGAATTGTGAAGATTATTTGATGAAAGTACTCCAACTTTAAGATAATTTGTCATCAGACTACTCAATCAAACAACTTTGGCATTAGAATGTGAATATAATTAGAGTGTTCTTTTGAACTTATCTATATTAAAAAAGAAATCATTTGAAATATTGAAGAGTTAATAACCTTATTTACGTTATTTATAATTTGAAGATGAAGAACATATATTTTGTTAATTGAATATGATTTTTAAGTAATTCTATTTTTTAATTAATTTTGTGATTTTATTTTTTGTTTAGAGGGCTTAATAAGAAGAGAACATATAATCTAATTGATATTGATTTCATTGACTATATTGATTTTTGGATCGAAGAAGAAGGACCATCACTTGACCCATTATAATGAACATGAAAATGCAAAATTATGAAGAAAATACCTTTGTCATGACAAATAAATTAGGAACATCTATTAATGATTAGTTGTTATCTTATTTTAAAAGTATAATATATTATTTTAGAAAATAATTTTATAAATTAATTGTCTATATTTTATTTAAATTTAACCGAAGATGAATGCATGATTAATTTATGATTTTTTACATTGCATTGGAGGATTTAAAATTCTTGACGAAGGTAAGACAATATCTTATTAAGAAGAACAATTTTAATCATTGCTATTATTTTAATATTTTATGATAGATTCTATTTAAGATAGAATTATTATTAATTGATTATATATTAATAGATATTAATGTTTTTATTTTAATTATATATTTAATTTCTATAATATATTATTTATTTATTTTTGTAATTTATACAATTTATTATTTTATATGATTTTTAATATCGATTTTATAAAGATTTCATACTGAATAAACCTCTAAACCTTAAACCTTATAATAGTGTATAGTTTTACGTCACTATATATTTCAAATACTGTGCCATTTTATTATTCTTTCATTACATTAGTCACATGACATTTTCTATTTAGTTGATTATCGTTTTGTATTATTGTGGTTAATATATAAAGGTACAACTGTTGTTAACTTTACTGATTGATTTAATGAGAAGATCGATATTTTTTGCTATTCTCTATGTTAACATTGTATGAGCAAGGTTTTGAACATGGTATCAGAGCAGGTGTTGTTCTTCAATCCAACTTCAAAACGGTGTTTTTTTTAAATCAATGATGATGGTGCTTACTTTTGATTAAGTGATTGCAACGTTTTACGTTTTTTATTTCTTCATTTTTGTCGAAGGTGTCATAGTTGTTGTTAGGGATTGTAGAGATTGCCATTCTAGTCGATCAATTAGGGCCTTGAGATGATGGAGGATATCTTACATGAATCGCTTGTTAGATCTTCATTTAAGACACGAGCGAGGGTTTTGATTGAGGACAATCCCTTATACTTACAAGGATCCGATCATCTAGGTATGGTACTAATGACTTCCTCTTTAATTTGTACTAATTTTTTGATTTGCAGTAGATTGATTAAGATAGCTTTGGGAGAAAAAATAAATTAGGGTTTATTGATAGAAAATGTTAGAAACCTAATCTAGAGTTTAGGGATTATGATAAATATATTCTTACATACTATACGGTTAGATCTTGGATCTTTAATTCAATTTTAAAGGACATTGTTGAAGTTTTTATATACACGAATTTTTCTAGCGAATTGTGGTTGAAACTAGTAAAGAGCTTTGGAGAAAGTAATGGTCCCTTAGTCTATCAATTGCAACCGAGGAAGTTAGAATTCTCTTTTACCAGATATGATTAAACAAGAATTATTGAAGTTGATGAAGACTAAACCTGTTGCTATTGATCCTCTACTGATAAATTTTGCTCACCCCAACGATTGCAGGTACTACCTTTTTTCAAGCTTTATCTTGCCTTGGTTTATTAGAATATGGTTCTTTAATTTTAGACACTGGTGCTACTAATCATATATGTATGGCCATTACTTTTTTGCATATCCTTAGTGTTATTGATAGCTACTAATCATATGTTTTGTTCATAATATTGGTGATGTTATACTCCATGACAATCTTGTCTTGACCAAAGTTTTACACATTCCTTCATTCAAATTTAACATGTTATTTGTGAATAATTTTGCTAAAACAGTGTGTCTTACCTTCAAAATTTATCCTACATACTGCATTTTGCAAGACTTGACAACTAAACGCATTGTGGCAATTGGTAAGGTGTTAAGAGGCTTGCATATACTTGATAAACATTCCTTTATGAAACAAAAATAAATCAGTTTTCTAAATGTACTGTTGGTGATACCTATGTCAATTTTTTTTACATTTGACAGCATATTAAGAAATATTGATTGTCTTGATAATACAACTGATGATTTAGACATTCCATGTGATATTTGTCCATTTGCCAAACAATCTAGACTACCTTTCACTTCTAGTTATAGCCAAACCACAACTATATTCCAATTGGTTCAAATTGATGTTTAGGATCATATAAACAAGCTTTTTTGTCTAGTAGTCATTATTTTATTACATTTGTGGATGATTTTAGTAGGGAAACTTTGACCTACTTGATGAGTCACAAAAATTTGGTGGTTTACATCTTGAAAATTTTCTTTAAATTGGTTTATAATTAGTTTAAGAAACTTATCCAATCCATATAGTCTAATAATGGCCCAAATTTTTTTGTAGGGATTGCCAACAATTTTTTGGTAAGGTAGGTATTATACATCATAAATCTTGTTTTTATACCCCACAGTAAAATGGATTAGTTGAAAGAAAACATAGGCATTTTCTTGCAAGTAGTTAGAGCCTTGATGTTTTAAACTTATTTACCAAAGAAGTTTTACGGTGAGTTAACTCTCATTATAACTTACCTTATTAATCGATTGCCTACTTCTCCTCTGAATCGGCAGACACGAGCTTATATAGTTTTTCATCAATTTAAAAACATTAAAAGGTTTTGGTTGTCTTTATTTCGCAACCAATGTTCATCCAAATAAAACCAAATTTGATCAAAGAGCTTATTGATGCATTTTTATTGGTTATAGTCATGGACAAAAGGTATCCAAATGATTTAACCTTGATTCTCATGTTGTTCTTATTTCTAGAGATGTTATTTTCCATGAAATATAATTTCTGTATAAATTTATTTCTACTTCTTCACCTCCCATTTGTCTTCCTTTACCTGTTGATATTGTAAACTTTGATTCAGCTAATCATTTCATTAATTCTTCTATTGTCTAGCTTACTTATCCACTGAATTTTTCTGATATTGTTCTTGGTAACTGATCTCATTCTCAGTCTTCTTCATCCCAAATTTCTTCACTACCTCCTGCCATGTTTGACCCTAATGTTTCTTCTACTAACTCTCCACCTATGTCTTATGGCCCTTATTTGAGAAAAAGTACCATACCTATTTATAAGCCTAGTTGGCTCATTGATTTTGTTTCATAGGCTATTTTGAGGGATGATAGCAATATCCTTTTGCCACACGTCTCTCATGGTCTTCTTTTTTCTTCCCATACACCTAATGCCTATCCTTATACACAACCCTAACATTTTTCTGCCACATATATGTCATTTTTAGCTAATTTGTCAAATATCCAAGAACCACATTTTTATAATCAAGCCAAATCCAATGTACATTAGATGAAAGCTATGCAGCAGGAGCTTGATATCTTAAAATCTAATCAAACATAGGAATTGACTACTTTACCAATTGGTAAGAAGGCCATTAGTTCTAGGTGGGTCTATAAACTAAAACTTAAACTAGATGATATTGTTGATAAATATAAAGTCTAGTTGGCTGCCAAGGGCTATAATCAAGTGGAGGGAATAGATTTTACTAATAATTTCTCACTTGTGGCTAAGGCAGGCTAAGGTAGTTATTGTCCATCTTTTGATAACTATTACTTCTTCTTTATCCTAGCCTTTTTATCAATTGGACATTAACAATACTTTCTTCATGGTTCTATTGATGAGGAAGTTTATATGCTTCCTCCAGATGGTTATGGTAAAACTATATTAGGTGAAGTTTGTCGATTTAAGAGATCTTTATATGGTTTCAAAAAGGCTTCACGCTAATGGAATTATGAGTTTACTAGTAGATTGATTTCTTTTGGTTTTACATAATCCAAACGTTATTATTCTTTGTTTACTAAGTACTCTAGATCATCTTTTATTTCTCATGTTATATATGTTCATGATGTGTTAGTCACTGGGCCTTCTGAGACTGATCTGCGAACTATAAAAAATTTTCTGCATAATTCTTTGACTATCAAGGACTTAGGCATGCCAAGCACTTCCCCGGATTGGAGATCACTCGATCTTCTATTTGTACTTCTATTAATCAATAGAAGTATGTCTTGAATATATTAAAAAATATTGGTTTTACAGGAGCTAAATCTGTCACTATACCTCTTTAAAAATGTGTTAAGTTGTTTCTGAATGCAGGTTCGCTTCTTGCTAACCCTGGTCCTTATCGATGATTACTTAGTTGATTATTATATTTGAGTTTTACCCAGCTAGATATTACATTTGCAGTTCAGCAATTAAGTTAACTTACTCAAGGCCCCTATTAGCTACATTGGGATGTTGCTATGCACCTTTTAAAACACTTAAAAGGCAGTTCATCTACAGGTCTATTTTTTTCCAACAAATATATCTTTTGTTTTTTAGGCTTATTATGATGCATATTGGACCTCTTGTCCAAATTCAAGAAGATCTTTATCTAGTTTTTGTAATTTTTTTGGGTTTTTCTTTAGTTTCTTGGAGGACTAAGAAACAATATACTATTTCTAGATCTTTTGTAGAAGTTGAATATAGAAGCATGACTTCTACTACTTGTGAGTTGGTTTGAATTTCTTATGTTTTACAAGATTTGCAGATTTCGTTTCCTACTCCTACTATTTTAGGGTGTGACAATTGGCTACTATTCATATTACCATCAATCCAATTTTTCATGAGTATACAAAGTACCTTGACATTGATTGTCATTTTATGAGGGATCAGTATAAGCTTGACTTCCTTGTCCCAAAACATTTATCTTCCTAAGAACAACAAGTTGATCTTTTTACAAAGCATTGTTTGCTCCGTCCTTTTCTTATATTTTGTCCAAGTTAGGATTGTCTGATGTTTACCAATCTCTAACTTGAGGAGGGGATATAATAGTGTATAGTTTTGCATCTCTGTATACTTTAAATATTGTGTTGTTTTATTATTCTTTCTTTACATTAGTCACATGTCGTTTTGTATTTAGCTAATTATTGTTTTGTATTATTATGGTTGATATATAAAGACACAACTGTTAACTTTACTAATTAACTTAATGAGAAGATTGATATTTTTTGTTATTCTCTGTGTTAACATTGTATGAGTAGGTTTCTAAACAAACCTCTTCTTTCATAAGTTTGATATCCGATACAATTTTTAAAATATTGGAAAAGAGCATCAAAATGATAATGCAACCCCACACGAGACTAATTGGTATGATTTATTTTAAATAATGTTTCATATGGAAAGAATCAAGTACTTAGACCTCTTAATCATAATAATCATATTGTTGAAAGTTTTTGAAAGTTTTCTCTTTAGTTTTGTGACTAAGTAATACACTGTATTTAATGTAAACTCGTTGAAAAGAGTCGTATTATTGTCCTCCAAGGAGCTATCCAAGTAAAAGCTCATGTTTATATGTTTATTAATTTAAAAGTCCTCAAATGTAAATTTTTATTAAAATTATCTTTTATTTTGATAATTTTAAAACAACATATTAAACTAAAAACACTGAATCTCATTATATTTATAGATATGAAAATTTTTATTTAATTTTAAGTCATTAATCTATCAAATGAATTATTTAATATACGTAATTTATGAATTATTATAGATATGCATAATAATTTATTTAATAAATACTTAAAATAATTATTATAAGTTATATTGATATATTTAATAAATACTTAAAATAATAATTATAAATTATATTAATATAAAATTTTGATTGAAAGTATGTTTTAATTCAATATTTAATAACATTTTAACCTTTATAACATATTTATAAAACATTTATAAAAATTTCACACTTAAATTAAACTCTAAAATTAGATTTAAGAGTTCATATAAATTATTGATGTGATATAAATCTATCAAGAAATTGTCTCATTGAAATGGTGGCTTGTTTTATTCTTTAACAAGGCAACCATGTCAGACTTTGCTTAGCCTTCCATAGAAGATTTCTCTCCTTTGCCCTCTTCCTCCCTTCCTTTGCATCTTTTCCCCTTAAGCTCTCCTCCTGCAGAGGGGAAGGAGTAAAACCTAACTTAAAACTCTTTTCAGAAGATTTGGAATCAAGTGATAGGAGATTCTGGCCTTGCCTCATCGTTTTTGTACCCTCCTTTGGATTCCAATGGCTAGCAGATAGTCTATCCACCCTTTGAGGTTTTGCAAGAAGGTGACAAATTCTGGAGCTCCAATCTAGTAGGTTTCTTCTTAGGTAAGAGGCCTCCTTACTCAGTTCTTTATGCTTAGGCTCACAAATCCTAGAAATTAAAAGGATTAAATGAGGTGCTTTTAAATAAAGAGGATCTAGGCTTATTTAAGTTCAACATTCACTTGGGTGTTAAAGAAATACTAGAATATGAGCCTTAACATGTTAGCAGTTGCCTTATTTTCTTACAATTTTGGAAACCTGGTATTTCCCTAAACAAGGTAAAGTATGAGTAAATTCCAATACGGGTTAACCTACACAACGTGGCTTTAAAGTACTGGTCCTCAATGGGTTTAAGCCATTTGGGAAGTTTTATTGAAAAACCTATATGTATAGATGAAAACACAAATTTAAGAAAAGAATTGGCTATGCTAGGTTATGCGTAAATGTGGAAAGATGCAAAACTTTACCTGACACAATTCCTTTGATACAAATTGGGGAAAATAATGTCCTATTTGAGGATACCATTAAAGTTTCCTACCAATGGAGATCCCTTGCTAATAAAGTAAAGCATTGGAAACCTACAGGGAGGAGGTTTGTCACTGGACACTATGATGAGCTAATAGGTAGGTAAGAAAGTAATAAATCAAGGGAAAAGAAAGAAAATGAGCAATGTCAAGGTCAACAAGCCACATATAATGATTTAGTTCTAGGGACATCAAAAATCATGAAAGAGGAAGCTCAAAATGATAACAAACATAAGGAATCTAGGCCATTTATAGAGTTTAATCAAGCTACCCTGGATGTTGCAGGTAGGTTACCTTCATAGAATCTACAACAAGTTGCTGGACAGATGGCTTATGTTTCCCCTATGCCCCTTTTAGATAGCCCTAGCGAGATGCCACAATACAAAAAGGCTGGTAGAGTCTCGTCCTAGCCTTTAGAGCGTCCTACTGTTGGCAAATTGTCTCCCCTATATATAAAAAACAATGAATTAGTTATGATCAAGGGGAAAACATCTCAAAACGAAGACTCGCAGTCATCATCAAAATGTTTGTCTACAAACTTTTGTGAAGTCAATTATGAAAAAAAAGATGAGGGGTTCATAAAAGCCTCTAATCGCAAATCTGGTAAGAGAAGGAAAACCACTCCTAAAACAAGCCTGTCCTCCAAATGATCATAGAAGCTTGTATGGGGCATAAACTGCCATAAAACACAATAATCCTTTAAGTATTTTATTATTACAAATAAACCCATTATTTTTGGCATCATAGAAACCAAGCTGTCTAGTGAGAGAGTCAATTCTCTTAAGTCTTTTGGTAGGTAGTGGGATTTTGTTGCTAATCATTCTCATCACCACTATGGTAAAGTAATAGCGGCTTAGATACTAATCTGGTTTACATCCAGGTATTAAAAGTTAGTGTATAGGCTATCCGTGTAGCTATTCAAATGAAGCTCTCTTATATCAAATCACATTGTCTTTTATATATGCTTCCAGCTTGTCTTCCAAAGGCATATGCTATGGCAAGAAATTAAAATTATGAATTGATCTAATTATGGTCTATAGTGTCTTTTTGGGGACTTTAACTGTGTTTTATACAATATTGAAGCATAGGGGAATACCAATGATTGTAATACTTCTAAGAGTAACCTAAGGGAATGTATGGAGAAGATTAAATTCACTAACCTTAGGCAGGCTGATAATTTCTTCACTTACTGTAATAGACGAAGTGAGAATGGTTTTATTCGTAAGAATTTGGATAGAGCACTAGTTAATAAAGATTGGTTAACCCAATTTCCAGACAGTTATGTTTCTTTTGGTGATCCTCTGTTCTCCAACCATTCCCCTATTTTGGTGCGGACACTACCTGAAAATCGTAAGCCTATTTACCCTTTTAGATTCAACAATTTTTTGATTGATGTTGCAGGTTACCAAGAGGCTATTTCTAAGGGATTATCTTAGTTTTTCTGAGGAAGTAGAAAGTATATTTGTGTACAAAAATTGGAAGTTATAAAAAAGGAACTTACAATTCTTAATTAGCTACAACCCACTGATTCTCAAGAAGTAGTTTCAACAGCTAAAGAGGCTTTAATCAAGGCTCAACAGACCCTGTAGGCTAATCCTAGTGACTCTCATTGTATCAAAATGGAGAAGGAAGCTTTTGGAACCTATATAAAACCTGTGTCACAACGTTACTCTCTATTAAAATAACGCTTTCATATCCAATGGTTGAAAGATGGGGACAAGAACAATAGCTTCTTTCATAAGGTCATAATCACTATAAGGAACTCTAATAAAATCCTATCACTCATTAAAGTGGATGATACTGTAACATGCACTCAAGAGGAACTTAAGGCAGAGGTTGTCTCCTATTTCAATACTTTTCTATGTGCCAAAGTCGATAGACTATCTAATGTTCCTTTACTTAAATATTTTATCAATCCTAGTATTACAGAGGAAGATTCCCTAGATTTATGCAGTCCTTTCTTGGTTGAAGAGATTGAGAGGGCAATTTTTGAGCTACACCCTAATAAATCTCCTAGATTGGATGGGCTTAATGGTAAATTCTTTCAAAAGAGTGGCCTCTCATCAAGGATGTGATTATTGTAGCTGTCTAGGAGTTTTTTTACCTTAGGCAAATTGCTAAAAGTTATTAATACGACCTTTCTCAGCTTAATTCCTAAAATTCCTACTCTTAGTTCCTTGAGTGATTTTTGGCCTATTTCATAATGCAACACACTCTATAAAGTTATCTTTAAGCTTTTAACAACTCGATTAACACCTGTGCTTAAATCCCTAGTGGATGATTCCCAAGGAGCTTTCATTGAAGGCAGGGTGATTGAAGATAATGTGCTTATTGTTCAGGAGCTCCTTAATGGTTATAAGAGAAGAAATTCTTCTAAAAATTGGGCTATAAAAAATAGAATTTCATAAAACCTATGATTCAATCAGTTGGAATTTCCTTCAACAAACATTAGAAGCTTTTGCCTTCCCTCTGTAGTTTAGGAATTAGTTAAAACAATGTGTCAAAACTGTCTCCTATAATATTCTAGTTAATGGAGAGCCTAAGATTCTCTTTCCAGGTATGGCAATGGTATAAGGAAAGGGGACCTGGTTTCTCCTTAAATATTTATACTATATGTGGAGGTCTTTCACAGACTATTAAGCACAATATTATGCAAGGTAGGAACTTCAAATGTCACAGCAAATGTAAAAGGGTAAACTTAGTTGATTTGGCTTTTATGGATGATCTATCGTTGTTTTCTAAAACTCATGACAACTCTATATGTTTACTTATGTCATCTCTCCAATCTTTTAAGCAGATCTCAGGGTTGAGTATTAACAACAATAAAAGCTTTATGCTCATCTCAGCGTCAGGTAAAGATGATGCTGCTTAGCTCTCCCAAATTTGGTCTACTAGTAAACACTCGTAAGCTTCAATATAGAGACTATAGTATTCTAATTGAAAGATCCACAAAAGATTGTATAGTTGGTGTAACATGTCTCTCTCTTTTAGTAGGAGACTATAACTGGTTAAATTAGTTTTGAACTCTTTACATATTTACTAGTGCTCTCAATTTTTTTTTTTTGGCAAAAGGGTTGATTAAGACTTTGGAGAGAATGATGAGAGTTTTTCTTGGACTAGAAGTCCATAAAGAAGTTACTTTGCTAAGGTCAGGTGGATTGAAGTGTGTAGACCTATTAGAGAGGGAGGACTTAGTATTTTCCTTATTAATCTCATGAATAAAGTTCTCATAAGGAAGAGATTGTGGAGGCTACTTAGTCACATGGATCTTCTATGGACTAGATGGATATAAATCTATTTTTTGTAAAGGAAGAGCGTATAAGAGATAGAACAATTCCCTAATTCGACTTCCTACTTCTCTACTCAACTAATAATTCCCTAATTCTGACTTCCTACTTCTCTACTCAACTGATGAAAATGATAGAGGTACTCCAAGATCACATAAAGTGTGTAATAGGTAATGGTGAATTAGCTTCTTTACTTTATGACAGTTGGTGTAAATTAGGCTCTATTTACTACTCTAGATTCCAAAATCTAGTGGCTTCAAGATTTCTATGAACCTCTAAAGTTAAAGAGTGCATTCATGAGCGTACCTTGTCTAATGTTCCAATTAACCTTCTAAACTATATGCCTGATTACATTCCTAATAGGACTAAAGAGGACCACTACTTATAGCTTTAGCACCCATTTGGGAAGTTCACAAATTAGTCCTGTAGGGAGATGCTTTTAGAAAATTAGCCTATTTTTTAGATCGTGCAGGATAGTTTGGAGCCAGCATCTACTGCCAAAGGTCTCTTTTCATCTATGGTTACTAGCAAAAAAAAAAAAAAAACTAAATTCCATGGACAGATTGAGCTATTTGCATATACCTTCTATATACTTCTTATATAAGAACCAATTTAAGTCTCCCAATCATATCTTCTTCAAATGTGTGTATTCTAAATATGTTTAGGCTAGTATCCGGCACCACTGTGACTGGAGCTTACTCTCTACTACTTACTCGGAGGTGCTAAATTGGTTAAGTGCCTGTTTGGATGGGCTTTTGGGAGGTCAATAAGCTCTTTTCTCCACCATAAAAGCCTTTTTTAAAAAATTAAATGGGTGTTTGGTTATAAAATTAAAAAGCACTTCTTTAATTGATATGGCTTTTTTAGCAGTCAAAATATAGCTTTTTAAGAAGCTCAAATTTGGAGCTTCTAAAAAAAGCTTATGAAATAGCTTTTTCGGGTAGATGTTTCAGATCAATTAATGAGCCTATTTTTTAGTCCCTTTTGCCATTATGTTTTTAACATAATGCCTGTAATACTCATATATCTCTATCTTCACGTTTATCTTGCAAACCCATCTATAATAATAGCATAATATTATTTGGCTATTTTTTTATATGTTATAATATTTATTTTTATATTAAT
>JAOXYD010217767.1:0-19388 GCA_028565735.1 Pinacopodium congolense
GCCAAGGTAGTTTAGTTTAATTAATTTTCAAATTTTTAATCAAATTGTCTAGATTTTTCCTAAATAATTGTAATCTGGTCTACATAGTAATTAAGCAACATATTCTCCATGAGATCGACATTCGGAGTCTGAAATTTACTCCATTATATTACTTTTATGATAGGGCTTGCCTTATTTCCATTGGTTTTCAAAGTAAAATCATTTCAAAATCATCCGAAGTTTTAAAGTCACCTAACCAATGCAACAGGTTCCCAACCCAAAAAGGTTAAAATTTCCTTTGAATAAAATAAAAACATCTTTCTTGGTGTTTTACTTGAAATTCAATAATCAAAGGGCACTAATGCTTTCCAAGATGAAAAATATTAATTATAAACCTCTTAAAAGGTTAAAAACACAATTTATTGGAATGAAATGAAATAAAAACGAAATTTGAAACCTGAAAACACATGATTGCTCAATAAAAATACAAAAAACTTGAAAGATGAAGTTTGATAACTTTGTATGCTTAATACACTTTTAAAAATTAAAGATTGTTCCAAGACTGATATACTTGTTGTTAATAGTTTTCTTAAACTTAAATGGTCATTATATATGTTTACTATCCATTAGAGATATGTTAGCACCTTGACTATAAATCTTTAGGCGTGTTTTTACAATCATCACTTCAAGTTTGAAGGGAAATTTCATGTGATTTGGGTGCATATTTGGTTTCTTCTTGAATAAGATGTTGCTTAATTATTTTAGATGATTGTTTATATTTTGTAGGAATTTGGTGAGCATTTTAATGCACTTTTGGAAGAATAAAAGATATAAAATCAATTTAAAGAGTTAGAGCATCAAGTTTGGAATCTCCACATCAACTATTAAGTCTATATGATAATCTATAAAAAGTGCATAAAGAGAAGAGTAAGAGAAGCTCAAACACACACCAACTCTAATGCAGGAAATTTTGGTGAGATATTATATGCACTTTTGGGTTGCGAATTGTTATGGAATTAATATGGGGACCAAGAACATCATATTGTTGATACCCCCACAAAATTTCAAGGATAAAGGAAGAGTAACAAAGAAGTTATAGTGAAAAGTCTGAGAATAACAAAGTTGAAAAAGCTAGAGAAAGATGGAGAAAACAATTTTTTTAAAAGTGCTTCTCTGTCATGATCATGCTAGGTCACAATCATACTAGCCAAGATGTGGGAATTCACAATTTTTTTAGTGTTTAAAGCCATTAAGGATACAAAATGACTTGGAAAACCCTAGGAGTTGCCCTAGGTAAGTTAAGAAGTATTTAAGGACAAATAAAAACAAGTTATAGAGGCCGCCAACAAGAGAAAAAGGATCAAACAAGGTAAACCTCAACATTAACTCAAGTTCCTAGATTTTCCACACAAGGGCTAGAAGGCAAGATTAATCAAACTACATCCTAGTTTTTTTAATCTCTTTTCTTTCTTACCTTTTTTATGATAAATCTAAACAATAAGGGATTGATTTAAATTATGGAGAGCTAAATTTTCTGTTAGGAATTACTTTTGAATTATTTTTTTAAACTCTCGTCTTATTGATTCAATGTATATGTGTTTGTGATGTTTATTATACATATTCCTTAATTCAAATTCAGAGATTAAATTAGGATATTTGTGTTAGGTTACACAAAAGAGTTGATATCCTAATAAACTTATAAACATCAGGTTAATAGTTAATTGAAAAGAGATCTTAATTAATTGATTAATTATCTATAGTATTACTTTAAAACTGGTTAGATAGCTAGCAAGGGTTTTGAGAGATTGAGAGATTGCAATTTGATTCCTATTAAGGTCAATTAGGGACACGTAATTAGATATCGAGAGAGGGTAATCAAAAATATAGAATATCTATGGTTAAATATAATTGAATCAATAGGGTAAGAGGAAGGCAAAATAAAGGTAGAAGTAATTTCTAGTGTTTATCATTTCTTTCTAAAGTTTACAGCTGCATCTGTAATTGTTAAATTTTTTAGCCTAGATTAATTCCAATGACATTAATTTAATTATTTTCCTTAAATAAATTGTAATTCAAGTTACTAGATAACTAAAAACAATACTCATGGAACCATATTAATATACTATAAATACAATCTGTATACTTGTGATAAAATAAACAACAAGTTTTGCTCACTTTAGAAACATATAAACTTTTCATCTATTAAATTATAACCCATTCCAAATTCATATGAAAATCTACAAGCAATACATTAAAAACTTGATATTGTATATTAAGGTCACCAAAAAATATGCATTCACTAAAAAAAAGAGAAGAAAAATAAAATTTTAGAGTTAAATTTGAGTTAGAAATCATTCAAGAATTTCTCAATGATCACAAAATCAAAAATATCAATTGAATTAAAATACTACAATTAACAATCCACTTCTATTTTCAATCATTCAAAGATGATATATTCAAATCGTTCCTATTGAACTTGCGGCAATTTAAGTGTGAAAATAAATGAAAATTCATGCTCAAGTACATATAAAAAGTCATGGTTTCTTGAAAGTTCTAAAACTAATCATTGTAGATTTTCTCTTAACCATTCAACCTACTTCAAACACTGGTTGACGATGAGTCTATTTATCTAGTTAATTGATTATATATTAAAACCTCTTATTAGTTGACTTATTAAAAGATATTAATCGACTAAACGCTTGAAAAAACATATTCTAGCAACTATCAACAATAAAATTTGTTCATAACCAACTTCAAATTAGTTCTTTCACTTCCAATTCAATTTGTACAAGTTTTAAAGCATACACAACGTGATTTTGAATACTAATACAACAAAATTAAGATTAAAAAAAATTAAAATGTCTTAATTTGTGACAAATTTAGACAGATTTTGAAAATTTTCGTTTAAAACCATTTATAAACATGTCAAAGATTTTTTACTTTATTTTAATAATATTGCACATAAGTATTAAAGCTGTTTGAATAATCGAAAAGATTTACTTAACTTAAACTCAAAGTTTAACCTATTTAGTGAAAGTTTATGCAACTTTAAAAAACATATGCAATGCAATTAAGTCCATATATTATTAAAACCTTAATCCAAAATTATAAACAAGTTTAAACCATCTAAGCAACAGTCTTAAAGCTTCTATAATGCTTGCTCTTCCATTTTCCTCAAATTTTACCTTCAGGTCCTTTAAATCATCACCAAAAGTACCTAACTTTTGAATTTTACATCATAAAATCAAATTCTTATTAAAAATCATATTATGTTATCATCAAAACTAAGATTGAAACCTTCCTTTGTTTAAGACTGTTAAATACCCTTACACTTAAACAATTGTGTCTTTAAGCAACTAGTTAGATACTGCCTTAAAGTAATTCTAAAAATAATTGGATATTAAAATACAAATCAATGCACTTAAATATAGCTAATATATCCTGACTCATTCATGACTGTGACATAACCAACTCACACACAATTACACACTTAGTTATAACAACCCTTAATATATAATATTGAGCATCCAATTAGTTGTATACAAATCTGTATACAAATCTAGTTAAAGGTTCTTTGGTAGCTCTATTTTATGCTCCATCTTACCTTAATCAATCATTTAAGAGAACTAAAGGCTTGTTTAAAATGTCACCTAATCTTTTTATGTGAAGGTAAATATCGTATCATGAATACCCTAGTTACTTAATTAGATCACTCTCTTAAATAATTACTAACATTACTTTTTAACTTCAACCTTTTTTATTAATATAAAGCTAGTGGAATGAAATCTTTATGGTTATTTATTCACATAAATATTTTCTTTAAAGTTTTTAAATATTAAACAATCAACTTATTTAACTAAACAACTTATTCCAAATTTACTTAAAAACCAATATTGAATTTCCTTGGGAACCTAATATTGTATACAAGGGTCACTAAACACATATAAGTCACACAAAAATAAAAATAAAAGTCAAAATATTTAAAAGCCACTCAAGAGTTATTCAATTAACTATGCCAACTACGTCAACTACATTGAAATACACCAATTAATGATTAATAAAGTGTCCAAATTATTATAAGTAAGATATCCAAAATAACTATTATGAAATAATTCAAGTTTATGATAAAAATATTCTATTCCCTTCCATGACACTTATTTCAAATTGTCAGTAATTTAAGGTATAAAAAGCAGAAGAAAAGAACAATAAGTAGGAGGAAAAGAAAATTAATATTTCCTTGAAATTGAAAGTCCATATGTGGATAAAGTTAAGAACTATGTGATTTTATATAATCTAGAAGGATTGTAGATGAGAAATTTAAAGCTTTTCCAATCCTGAATATCATCCTTAAGTATAAGCAATTTAAATAAATGGATTAAGAGTAATAAAGATAAAATGAAAATAAAATAAAATCCTAAATAATGTAGATGTTTAAACATAATAATAATAAAATGAGACTAAAATAAAGTACAATAATAAAAAAGAAAAGAAAAGAAAAACTCAAGCCCTAAGTTTAGTACATATATAGTCCTTAGATATTAAGCTAACACTACAAGTGTAGAAGCTTGCTCATCACCTGAAGTTCATCTTATTAGCTTGATATCTTGACATAAACATTGTGAGTTGTATAGATAAAGCATCCACTCAATCTATGATTCCATCAATCGGAGCTACCATCAATGATTGCTCTCTAGCGGTATCCATATCGATGTCCTCCTCCTCTATAGCATGATATCTATCTTAGTGTTAGGTTGGAATTGGTCATGATTTTCTAATCCTTTAAGCACTAAGTAGAAATCAACCCTTCTTGCCAATCTTATTAAAATCCGGTTCACCCCATCCAAACTTCTCGCTCTAATTACATGTTGCTCACTATAGCAGCCATAATTTTAGCCATCCTAGTAATGTAGGAAGATCTATTAAGTGACCCGATGGTCTTATTGCTTAAGTGGTTAAAAAGGGCCATCAAAGCACCGCCAATATTAGATATGTGAACATTCTCTATACTTCATAGATGGATTAAGTCTCTTTGGCTAACCACCCCTAAACTCTCATATCTTCCACTAACAGTATATGTGATGGTCTGTGGAGGATTCTCAACTTTGGAGTCCATATCATGGTGTCCTTTATAATACCTATAATGAAATGACCAATACCAAATTGGAGACAAAAATTAGAGGCTTCATTATTGGTATCAAAAGCCACAAGTGAAGCCTTCACCTTTAGTAAGCTTTTCTACTCTTCAATAAGGACTCATAAAGCCACATTGAAGTCTCAACATGACATCTAGAAACTACCTTTCACCTAATTGGAACTTCATTACATCTTCTTCCTTTGTCTCCATATAGTATTTTATAAAATTAAAAGTTTCCAAAAAATCACAAAGTAGATTAAAGTAATCAATCTCCCATATATCCACAAACATTTCCCATCCACCAAACTTCAAGTAGTATATAGATAGTATCAGCCACTCCTAAGACCTCCATGTCCTCAGGACCCAAATAAATATTTGATTCTTTTGGAAATTTATTGACCAATGTACTTATCTAATTGACCTAACCTTCTGAAGCATAGAACAGGTGAAGTAGTAAGGTCTACATTTCTTAATGTGGATGCCTCATATAGGTGTCCTTTTGTAGGTTATTTTGTTTACTTTTAACAATTTTCTACAAAGAAAGCTAGACCAAGTGGAAGTGCATGATTTTACTAGTCCATCACGCACCAAATCATAAAGAGCATGCCAAATAGATAAAGGGCTACATATCAAAGTGTCAAGGATTCACATGGTGAAACATTTCACTAAAGATGTTTATAAATCATAGTTTTTTTCCTCCATAAATCACAATTAATGATAAGCCATCATAATGCACAATTAAAAGTACCAATCCTAAATCTAAAAAATATGTGCTATCCATGAAGAGTTCAATATATAATATGCATCAAGCACAAAGCATCAAGGAGTGGCAATTAACTCAAGTAATCCAGTGAAAAGCATAAACATGACAAGAACATGTTGTAAATGTCACATAACCTCAACGTCTATATGAAAAATCAACCAAATCCAATTTTAATTGAGTAAGGAATAAGAAATAGTGAGAAATCCACATCCAATAGCATAATTTATTAATGAATAACTCAAATCCAAGTGGAAAAATCAAAAAATTGAAATTGAAACCCCTTACACCCTAATCATCCCAAACTATCCCCAAATTCCCTAAATTCAAAGTAATTTAAGCAAAAATAGAGTCATTACCATGTAAAAATATAGTAGAAAGTGTTTTTGCACAAAAGAAATACCCTAAATAGAAGATTAAGGCTAGGTGGATGTGAAAAAGTGAAAGATTTGGAAGATAGATAGAGAAAAGAGGTTGAATCCGGACTTTAGGGGCGAAAATAAAAGTATAGTATATGTCACAACTTGAACCAGACTGAAAAGAAACTCATTTTGGGTCAAAATCATGGCTTAGATCATCGTTGTCAATCAAACCATGTTTTGGAAAATTAAGCCCAAAGTCACAGGAAATCATGATCCTAGTTATGAAACACACTGGCAAATTTTAAAATTAACGAAATTATGTTTCAAAACCCCTTAGATGCAACCATAGTAAGATTATGCATATATGGACACAATTTAGCAACCCAAACTAATAAAAACTTCATAAGAAACATAATTAAAAAAAACTTAAAATACATATGCAATCGAATGAAACAAACTATATTGTGATCATAAAATGTAATAAAATGCTAGAAGTGAAAGTAAAAGTAATCAAAAAGATAGAAAGAATGCTAAGTTGCCTATAAAAAAGTACTAGTTTAACATTATTAGCTTGACAACCTTAATCGAATTTATCCTTTTCCATGTTTCATTCTTTAAACATGCCATGTTAGCTTTCCCTTTGTAGCTCCTAGGGTTCTCACAAGCTCTATAATGCCATTCATCATGTTCCTCCAGTTGAAAGGTATATTTCTTCGCCATTGATGATTAATGCTCAAATTCATGTTGTATTGACTTTTTCTATGAAGCACTAGAAGTTTAGTGTCAATAACATATAAACAAGAATAAATATCATTTTTATCAAACTATTGTTTCACTATTTTAAAAATTTTAAAGATTACCTCTTCATTCTCAACCCTAAGAGTTAGTTTCCCCTCATGCACATCAATTAAAGCTTTCACACTGGCCAAAAATGATCTTCCTATGATTAAGGGAATATCAATTTCTTCTTCCATGTCTACAATTTAAGTCTTTGAATAAAAATAAAAATTTCAATTTAACTAAAACATCTTTAATGATTCCTTTAGGATATTTAATAGATTTATCTACGAATTGTACACTCATCCTAATTGGTTTTGGTTCCTTTACATTTAAAATTTGAAGACATTATATTTATGCTAACTCCTAGATCAACGAATGTCACACTCAAAGATAAATTACTAATAATACAAAAGATAGAAATACTCCTTGGATCATTAAGTTTTTTAGATAGCTTGCTCTATAATACGGTCAAGCATTACTCGTTCAATGTTACCATTGACAATTCTTCTAACTTTCTCTTATTCAAGAAAGACCTTTCACAAATATAGTATATTTAGGCATCTACAAAAGGGGTTCAATAAGAGAAAAGTTAATATGTAACTTCTTGAAAAGTCTAAAAACTTATTGAATTGCTCTTATTGTCTATTTTTCTGCAGCCTGATTGGATATAGGAGCTTTAGAGTATATTTTATCACTTCCTTTTTCCTTAGCATCTAATTTTTCTTCAGTTTCCTTGCTACCTTATTCCTCTCTTCTTCAGTGACTTTATTCTTAACATCCTTCTTTTCTTCCCCAATTAATAGCTCCCTTCCACTTTTCAAAATAATTTCATTTACCCACTCCCTTATGTTTGCTTGGTTACCAAGTAGAGTACCTTGTAGTCTTTCCGAAACATGCTTTGCTAGTTATCCTATCTAATTGTTGAGGAAATGAGCTTCCAACATAGTAATATATTTGGTTGATAGTTCTTTAAGGCTTGGTTTCATTTACTCTAATAGTTGTGATTATTATGATGGAATTTAAGTAGATATCTTTTACTCTGTTAAGCCCAAACCGTTTATAAAATGTTTGGATGATATTTCTCCACCCAATATTATATATATATTTATATGGGTTATTGTTTTTGGGTTTGTTTCTCATATAATCTACCTATTCTAACATCTATCCCTTGTAGGTTGATTCTTGGTACTCATTGTTGGGTTTTCAATACAAAAATCACATATTATGACTTGAATTGATGCAGTTGCCACCTCCATACTTTTCCTTGTCAAAGCATCAATCACTCGGTTTAGGTTTTTCCTGAGGTTTTCCACTTGATAATTATTTATAGAAATGTTTTTTTATCAACTCTTACAATTGTTTAAGGGTCTTGAAACCTATAGTGCCTCTAGATGATGCGTCTATCAATTGCTTTATTGTATAACTGAAGCCATTATGGAATGTTTACATCAACATCCCAAAATCAAACCCATGATCCATGTACCACCTCAATAGCTCCTCCCACCTCTCCTAAGCATCATATAATGTCGCATTGTCCATTGCTCTAAGGAGATAATGTTGTTCCTGAGCTTTGCTGATTTAGAGGGTAAGAAATATCTAATCAGGAACTTCTCAACTAATTGGTTCCAAATAGTAATAAAACCTAAAGGGTTAGATTTAACCAAGATTTTTCTCTATCCCTTGGTATAAATTGAAATAACCTTAAATAGATGGCTTCTTTAAAAGCTCCATGAAGCTCTAAAGTGTAGCAAGTCTTCAAAAATTTGCAATATGATCATTTGGATCCTCATTAAATTACATAAAACGTTGGAACATCGGGTTCATCTAGGATTTAATATTAAAGTTATTGGCCTCCACTCTTGGCCTTTTGATACTTGATTCAATTTCTGTGAGTGATGGCTTGGATAGATTCCCTGTAGTTAGTTGGGCTCTCTACCTTACTTCTCTTTCCATTTTTCTTGTATTTTTCTTAACGGAGCTTTGAACTATTCTAGATTTCTAGAATTATTCTCCCTCAAGTTTCGAAGTACAATTCTTCCAATATCTGGATTAGGTGTAAGTAAATTAGTAGATCTACTTCTGGTCATGTGTGAAAGAACCTACACTTGAATTTTTGAAAACTAAACACAAGATTAAGAGAGGATGCTCTAATAAATCATGCAAAAAACAAGATAAAGAAAAATAGAAGAAAAATGATTCAACTAAAAAAATAAGGCTTTTCTAATATCTTGATCTCCAACAACAAGGTCAAAAACTTGAAAGTCATTTTATAAATGTATGGATCACAAACTAAACAATATTAAGATTAATTAGGCAAGTATATCTATCGTTCTATAGTATAGCCTAAGGTAAATCCAGATACAATCCAAATTTAATCCAGATATCATCTCTTTATTATCTAATCTAATAAACTTGATGATTAATTAATTGAATTATAAATTAACAAAAAGTAAACAACTAACTAAGATCACAAGTTAAGATAATATACTAGAAAAAGATGCAATTAATGAGAGAAAGACCTAAATGAAGAATCCCTCTAAAACATTATCATGCTCAATGCTTTATCTTAATTTAAAATTCAATGCAATTTACTTAGATTGAAAAATCCCTTCACTAAATTATACTCTTTCTTAAGTAAAATAATCCCTATCCCTCATTTGATTAATTAAATTTTCTTTTAAATTAAATTACTAAGAGAAAGCTTTATCTATTGATTTTTGTGTTAGTTAAGTTTAAATTTAACCTAGAAAACTTATGTGAGCCTATCTGTACAACTCCATGCAAGCCATTTTGTTCATGAATTTATCTATTCATATAATTCATCTTTCAATCTAAATGTACGAAATCTAATAATAAATTGAAATTGCTAGAAAAAACCTTAATCCAATTACAATGAATATCAAGAATAAATCTAAGATAAAGCTGAGTTTATACAATTAAATAAAGAACAAAAATTGAATAATAAATTTTAGGGTTCATCCCATTAAGATCCAAAAAGAATTTAGTTCATATCTATAAAAATAAATATAAGAATAATAAGGTGTTGGAAAAATCATTCTTATATAACGTTACCATTGAATTTTAATTTATTATTGCTAAAAATCCTCTTAATCCTTGAATTTGCATTATAAACTTAAATTCTCCCTCTTACATTTCTTCAAAATCTAGTAAAAATGGTTTGGAATTGAGTCTTAAACCTTTGTTGGTGGCTATCTCTCACTAAGAGTCCAAAAGTCACTTTAAAACCTTCAAAAAATCCCTTTTATATGTGTGAACAGTGTATCTCATTATTAAAGTCACAGTTATGAGAGATATTGTGAAACATGTGTAGAAGAAATTTCAGCCTCGATCACGATCGTGATTTAGGTCAAGAAGGACATTGTCTTTCTCAAATTTTTAGGGTTGATCTACTAAAATCACAACTACAGCCACAACCATGATTTAGGCTATGATTTATAATGTTTCATCATCCTACTTCCCCTCTTTAATACCACGAACCATTTAACAATTACAACCAATATTCAAAGCCTACAAAATAATCATTTTTAAAAAATTCTATTTAAGCAATGTTAAATCCAAAAACTCAACAAAATTAAGTACGAAAATCATATAGAATAGCCTCAAACTTAAACTCTAAAAGATAAAATCAATTAATATATATATATATATAAGTTGAGTACTATCACCAATTGTTAAGTGCATTTGGGAGGGATGATGATGGAAATAAACTTGTGTAAGCACCAATTTCTAGTCATCATCATGATCTAATGCGCATAATTATAGATCCAATGATAAGAACAAAGTCCAAACATATGAATAAGGCTTTGTAAGGGTTAATCATGGGGATGAAAAAAAGAAGAAGGAAACTATCATAGAAGCTTTTGATGCATTGCAAGGATTAGTAACTTACTTATAAATATTTTAAAATGGAAGATGCTTTGGATATAAAAACCGAGGCTTAGAGAGTTTAATATAGCCTAATACACTTCAGAGTTAAGGAGTTAATTGCAAAGAAGGATAATTCAATAAGAAGGCAAAAGATAAATGATTCAAGAGAACGACGTTGTTTTACTTTTATTGCAAGCATTGTTTTTCTCGCAAAGTTAAAAGTTAAAAAACTGTTAAGGGACATTTTACTTATGAGAAATCCATGACTTGATGATTGCTTTGGCTGTGTGATGAATAAATAGCCTAGAAGGAAAAATTAAGGTTTAACCTAAAAGGAAAAATTGGATTTTTATTATGTAGTAATTGTTAGAGAGACATAGCATTATCAATATTAAGATCAGTCAAACTTGAGCATTATTCTTCTTATGAGAATTTCATTGGTGTTCTTTCTTAAGAAATCTTTTATAATCTTATCAAGGCAACTTATAGTGATCGAACCTTTCAAAACTTAGATTCTTAAGAAATCTTTTCTTCCAACTTGACTTGTAAAAAATCCTAAGATTCTCTTCCACCTAATTAGGTTTTAGGTTATTTATGTCTATGACTCATAATAAATGGGGTTGCATGAATGTATTCCTTAGTTTGGTCAATTATAGATATAGAAAATGCTGATTCATAAAGATTATTATTATTAGATTTGGACTTGGAGGATAAAGATGGTCTTATTGTATCATCTAACACGAACAGAAAAACGTACATGCCACTTTTGGAGTTTTTGTAATAAATCGGTTATGACTCATTGGGTACTTAATTAATAATAGGGATTAATAAGGCTTTTAGAAGAGACTCTTCCAAATAAAATATGTTGAATGTGTGCCAAACACATTTATTATAACTAGCATGGAAATTGAAGTAGGAAGGAACTGCAAAGATAGCTTTAAAATTATACATGGTCGAAATTTGTAAAAGATTTTAATGAATAGTTGAAGGCTTTACTTAAATATAGAAAGAAGAGATAAGCTAGATCTTACAAGTCCTTTGAATTGAAGTGTCCAGTGTTTGACACTAATATGATTGTAACTTTCATTGGGTGGAATTTTCCAACTAGTGATAGACCAATCATTAGCATTCTTGAAATAATAAGAATTATGGTGATGAGAAGATTTGTAAATAAGAAGCAATTAATATACAGAGGAAAAACAGACATTGCACCATCGGTTGTTAAAAAATTATAGAAGAACAAAAAGGATGTTATGCGATAGAGAGTTATCTATAACGTAGGTAAGGCATATAAATTGTCAAAGTATGATGAAAAGCCTATTATTAGGACTGGTTGAGATCATAAGTGTTGTTGTAGGGCATGGGATTTATATGATTACCTATGTAAACATCTCATAAGTGTTATAAAAAATTCTAAACAAAGGATGGAGACATTTGTTGATGATTACTATAAGAAGTCCTCGTCCAAAGTACATATTAGCATATGCTACAGCTTGTAAGGGATGCCATTTTTGGCTAGCATTTGACATCAAACAAATAAGACCACTTGTTAAAAGAGTAATACTAAGTAGACCTAAAATAGTAAGAAGCCAAGAATAACTTCAAAAAAAGTGAGCAATCGAAACAAGTCATCTTAAAAGAGGCAAGTGCAATAATGTAGGAAATATGGGAATGATTGTCATAATGTAAGAAAATGAAGTAATCAACATTTACAGATATAAGTTTCCTTTTTCTCTATTGATACAAACAAAAACTCATTGATCTTATTCATGTTGTAGGTGCACAACATAAAGCATCTTACAGATCCATAATTGGCACTTGAGGCATGTTCATAAGTATTTTAAACTACTTTTTAATTATTTAAGCATTTTTATGACTTCCTTTTATTTGAGTTATGTATTTTTATGGTTAATATAGGTGCCATTATATTTTATAAATAAAATTTACATCAAATAACATTGGAGAAATGTGCAAAAAGATTTTTTTAAAAAGAACACATTTCCATACCTATAACGGCACCCCATGTAGCCCACCATTGAAGGATTGCAACCCACCGTTGAAGAAGTCAGATTTTGTAGGTCAACGGCAGGCTTTTTATCTTATAAAGGCGCTATTATAGAATGGTGGAGACCACTGTTGAAGGATGGTAAATGCTTTTCCCAACAGATTCTTCAACATTTATGGCTTGTTTTCTTCCTCCACTTATAGTTGCTCCAACCTTATACAAAGAGGGCCTCTCCAAACGTTTTAGGCACCCAGCTTCAGAGCAAAACACTTAGTTTTATATTAGATTTCCGATTAAAATAGATTTTAGGTTGTTTTTAGTTTCAATCTTTGTAATTCAGTTTGTAGGTTACTTTTGTGGTTCCTGAAGCTGTAATCACATGGATTGGAGTTAGTTAATCATCTTAGATCCTTCTTTGGTGATTTCTAACCTTTGACCTTATGTATTATGGTTTTATTTTATTAATTAAATTTTATGTCGGTTAAATTATTTATCTTGTTAGCTTTGATTAATTGTTATTTTTAATGGTTAATTTCAGTTAAGTTATTATGCTGAAACAGTTTATGGATGGTAAATTATGTTAATTTCTGGTTAATTTATGATTAGTGAATTAATATTTGTTTATTTGAATGCTTAATACTTTTCCTGAATTGATCACTTAGGATTTTGCCATTAAATAATTTAGCTCTTTGTTTATTTGAATGCTTAATGCTTATCCTGAATTGATCACTTAGGATATTGCTATTAGATAATCTAGGATCTGACAATCTCTACCTAGGTTATTAGAAAGGTTAATAGAAAACATGGTTTAAATCAATGAACTGACCAAAGATTGCTTGATCATGAGAGTGCTAGTCTTAGATTAGGATAATTTAGGACTAGACTTCCTAAACTTTAGGCCTATTACCTAAGTCTGAGGCATAAACAAACACCAGGATAGGACCAATAGAGATAAGTTATTGTCTTAACCATATCACTGCCTTGAGTTAGAGAAGACCCTAGATTAAGCATCACTAATCCATCAATTAAATCATCAACTACTAAAGCTTAACTGAATAAGTTAAGAAAAGCAATATGTTGCTCTTTTGCAATTGATTGGATTTTTTCTAAGGTTTTTAGATTAGATTTTAGTTATTTCTTTTCTTAAATCATAAAGCTAAGTGTGCTCTAGATAATTGTAATTCGATTGACCTAGTTCTTACATTCTATAAACTTCCTTATGGGATGGATACTTGGAGTCTTAAATGTACTCCACTTTATTACTTGATTCAACTGGTACGCTTGCCGAGAGTTGGTCTCGAATTAATTGTTTAATTGTGCATTAAAAGATAGATTAATTTGGACTAATTTTATATGTGGCCAACCGCAATCAAGCATCTCTAGAATGTATAGTAGACAGAAGAACCGCAAAACCTAGTGATTAAGAAGAAGCAACACCATTAACCCTATGATCTTAAGAGGTAAACATACTCCTTACCATTATAGTTCAATCTTGATGAAGTATTCATTCAGAGACTCACATAGCTGAAGCAAATATATTAGTAGTCAAAATAGGAGATTAATTAAGAATGTGGTTTGTTGACATCTGTTCATAAACATGTCTTCTCAATTTAATAACTATTCGATGATAGGTTTTTTCTTGGCCTTGACAAAGCGTCAAGTTCCTTTACCTCCATAGTAGACATACAATAGAAGCAAACCATATTTTGAATTGTATAGATTCATCCTATATTTTAAATTGTATAGATTCATCCTCGGATCTCCATTTCAGATTAGATACCCAATTAACAATCTTTAACCAATCATTAGCTGAGCATGTTATATTGTTTAACCTCTGCATCATAGTTCAAATAAAGTTAGAATATTCACATTGAAAAAATAAATGATCGATAATTTTATTTTCTTTATAGCAAAAGACACATAAAGGAGAAAAATTCGTAATGCCATATTGTTTTTCCTTGGTTGAAAATTTTCTATTAACTGCTAAGCAAAGGATGAAAGACAATCTTAAAGAAAATTTATTAAACTAAACATTCTTAAATTAGGTAACTATAGGTACCTTACTTCTCAAGAATTCCCTCCATGTTTTGCTAGTGAATGTTCTATAGGAACGTAGGAGCCAAATAGTTTTATCACCTAAATTGGAGAGAGAGAAATATGGTAGACTAATATTGAGCAAAATGTCTAACCATCAATTATCAATTATAAATAAATTTTCCTGACCACCTCTTTCACCATAGCATTCTTTCAAATTATGTTATTTAATATTTAAATCTCTTGAGCATTAATTAGAGGACCTAATGAGCTACAATTTTCATGCTAAAATCTTGTTCTTTCACCATTGCCTAAGCTTCGTTTATGTAAGCATTATGGCCCCTAAGAGGGGGGACGGGTTGAATTGGATGTTTAAAAAATTTCTTACTAAACTAAATAACTAAACCACCTAAACTAATTTTAACTATAAGGACTTACTAAACTAAAATTCAACATATAATTGGATGAAAATGCTTATGCAAATATTAATCAAACTTAATGTTGAACCAAGGGGGTTCTAATTATGTGTTTTAATGATGATAAAACATTATCATTACTATTGTTTAAGTTGTTGATGCATTTATAAGATAGGTTAATGTTTACAGTGCAAGAATATATTTGTGGAGCTAAAGTAGAAGAGCTCAAGCATTTGATGATCAAGGATCAAAGGATAAAGATTGATGATCAAGAAGGAAAATCAAGTTTAGATGGGTTTAGGAAAAGGTCTTAAGTTGTAAGTGTTCTAAACTTGATTCTTAATCAATGCTTAAAAAGGGATCTAACATTTGCATATAGGCATATGAGAGTTGAATCGTAGTTTTAGTGATTAATTGAATTTGATTATGACTTTGTCATGTTAGGAATTGAATTAGAATGGCATATAGGCTAAATGTTACATAATTAAGTTGAATTATGCTAAATTGATGTTGTTTGAGTGTTAATCATATGTATATGAATTTATTTGTGTTATAATGGCAATGTAAATTTTGGTTTATGGATTGTTTAAAAAGATTTTAAATTTTTTTAAGAATGAAAAGTTTCATAATCAAAGCAATTCTTATGTTTTGGATGAATTAAATTATTTTTATAATCCAAATTGCCTCGAATTATGTTTTAAAACTTGTTTGAAGTGTTAATTAATGTTATGAATTTATTTGAAAAGGTTTGAATTTCATTTGGAGCATTTTTACGTGTTTTTGGAATATATACAGCGGGTTCAGAGGCTATACAATGGGTTCCTAGGACCCTCGTATTGGGTTTGTTTCCAGTGATCTATACGGCAGTTTACAGGGTGTCGTATACATCTCAGAGACCGTCATATTGATCCTTGACAGCGTAACAGCTAGTTTCTTTTTCTCTTTCTAATGGTTTTTTAATCATAAATGGTTAGTTCTCATTTCTAACGTCTCCAACTCCTTGCCAGCACTACAAATATCATTCCTAAACTGTTTTATCAAGGTTAGAAGCTCTGAAAAATGAATTGAAAGATCAAATTATCTCAAACACTAAAGCTATCTATATTTCTAGATTGTTTTCATTCAACTTTGATTTTCTTATTCTAATTTTGTTTCTAGTGAAGTAAACTTGTTATTTTCTATTTTTATAGATATAGACAAAGTTCATTGAGCTTTCTTTTGAATTTTTAAGTGATTAATTCATTTGTTTTAAGCTTTCAAATTTTGCTTACTAAAACTGTCAAAGTTTTCATTGTCATTAGTTCAATCTCCTTTTTCATTAATTTAATCTATTTTTGGGCATGTGAATTTATTGGTATTAGTTTGTTTAAGTGTCCAGGACTTTGACTAAATAATTTCTTTAATTTTAGAAAGCTTATTTTCTTGCTTTAAAGCTGACGTTTTCATGTATGCCCAAACTATCTCTACTTTGGTTTATATTCTGTAGTTTTTGATTTTATTGATCCTAATAATTTTCTGGGTGGTTAAGTTTGTTGTTTTCTATTTAATGAAGGTCTTTGGAGTGTTCCAAACCTTTTGTTTCAATTTTAAAGTGTTTATATTGTTAGTCAAAGTTTAACCTTTGCAACTTGCTCTAAAGCTATCCATTTTTTACATGTTCTTACTTATTCTTGGTTCAATTAATTCATTTCATGCTCCAAATTTGTGTGTATTGTTAGGATCTATCTGTAACTGATTTATTTAGGATCCATTAGGTTTTTTATGTTAATTTCATACCATTTGATTGGTTAAAATTGTTTGTTTATAAGCTATAACTTTAAGACTGAATAATTTGAAAGTTTATACTTATTTTGGTTAAATATGATCATTTAGCTACTGAATTTCGTTTTTGTTGGAATAAATTGATTGTGTATGACCTATTCAAGTGTAGGGAGGCTTGCTATAATTGTTCTCCTCTTAAAGTTGTAGAATCATTCTATATTGCATGAGCTTTAAAGAAACACCATTAAGGGTGTATTTGGTTACTTAAATTTGGGGAATTACTTTATGTTAATTGTTGATTGGATTATAAGATGCATTTTGCCTTAAAAATAGATTGGATAGGTTTATCTTCACCTAGGATAAAGAAGATTTCAATTAATTTAGTTATTAATTATGAATTGTATTATTTTACGCTTTGTATGTGCATTGACATAACATAAGGCATAAGCATTACTTAGTTGCATTTGAGCCCTTACCTTGAATTTTTTTTTATCAAGGTTTGATAAGCTATATAAGATTGAGTTGAGGCTTTGGTATCCTAAGTTAGGGGATATTTTTGTGGAACAAAGTTGTGTACTTTGGTTGTATTTGTAATGGTTATTCTTTACCCATTAGAAAGGAAGATTGATATGTTCCTCTTGACTTAGAACAAGATTGTGTATAGGTTTCTCTTAACTTCAGAATAAGATTAGATTAGGTTCCTCTTAACCATTGTAATCAAGATTGTAAATGTTCCTCTTAACCTTATAATTAAGATTATTGTAAATGTTCCTATTGGCCTTAGAATCAAGATTTTTGTAAAGGTTCCTCTTGGCTATAGAAATAAGATTATTGTAAAGGTTCCTCATAGCCTTAGAATCAAGATTGTTGTAAAGGTTCCTCTTAGCCTTAGAAACAATATTTTTGTAAGGGTTACTTTTCACCCATTTAAAGTAATATTAGTTTGTTAGTGAATTTCCAACAAGTAGTTGAAGAGAGGACGTGGTTTATCTTTGGAGTAAGTAAACCTCTATAAATCGTGGCTTTCATATCTTCCCTATCTTTTTATATTTGTACTCTTGTGTTTATTTGATTATTGCTTGAATTTAATTGATATTTATTACAAAGGTCTCCTTGGAACTCAATCTTTCACTGAAGACTAGTGCCAACACCCTTGTGCGGCAGTCTCACTTAGGTCTGCTTAAGTAAGACTCAGCCCTCAACACCCCTCACAATGTTTTACTCGCATACTCGAAGCAACAAAACTTATAAAATCAATAAGAAAACAATGGCAACAAAGAACATGATAGATACGGTAAAAACTACCAACCTTTATATTATTTTATCTCAAAAGAATACAAGGAAGCTCTCTCTAATTAAGTGTGTAGAGCACCCTTTAGCTTGGAAGCCAAGTTACAATTCCAATCCTAAATGAACCGCACTTCTTAAGATCATGTTAAGATCACATTCTACCTCTATCAGGATTACATCATGTGGCCAATCAGATCACACCCCCATCTACATAGGACTTTACATCCTTATCCTTAAAGATCTCTACTATCTTCAGATGTTCAGTCCCACTACAACTCTATCTATCACCACATCATCCAAGATCTCCCATGATCTCTATCCATAGATGATGTTGTGTGATCTTGCCAAAGCCCGTATAGCACACTAGCCCGATCCAATGCTTACCCACAATAAGTCCATTAGGCGTGGTCCATTCATCTGAGTGTGTAGGATAAGTCAATCCCTGCAAGGTCTGAAACTCTACCAAAATTCATAATAAGTCTGATGCCACTTTCCCACATTTGCCTTAGTATATTCGAATGCCTCCCTCATGCGCGTGATCCAGCTAACCTTCCCTCGAAGGCGCTTCATGTGTCGAATCTTGCCTACCCTAAGATCTTCGCTGACAGTTCCTGCATTCCTTGCCTACTTGTAAGTTTCTTGGGACGTTACCTTGTTCTCTTGTCAACACGCTTTCCTCGTGCCGACTTACATGCCAAGCATTGGCCAAAGCTCTCCAATACTCGCACAATCCCGCTGGGTTGACTTAGGGGTCTAACAAACCACCCCCATCAGAAAAATTTAATGCCCTCCTCAAAATAGTCTTTAGGCACTCCTCCATGAGTGGTTCCCTCGAAGACTCCTTAGCCAGCTCTTGAATAAGGTAGCACATCTCCACAATCATTGGCACTTTCCCCATGTACCATTTTTTCACTCCACCAGGATTGTTTTTGCTTAGACTCGCCTTCTCAAGCCTCACCGCCATATAAAATTTTTGGGT
>JAOXYD010217780.1:0-19387 GCA_028565735.1 Pinacopodium congolense
AACAATTTAACACTGAATTATGGGTAATAATTCAACAAATTAACCATGAAAATCATATCAAATTGACCCCTACCAGTTGTATAGTTGCACACATATGCATTCCTAAGTTCCATATCTTTATATTTTTTTTCTTAGATAATAACGGGACTTAGGATGTGAGTGAGTTGTTCTCTTAGTGTTATGTACATGCACATAAGTGTATCAAAATAAATTATGCCTTTATTCCTTACATAAGGCCTAAATGAGTTATACTGGTTGTGTGTTTTTCTATTCTTATTTGAATGAATTTTCTTTCCACATTTTAATCTATTACTATATATGAATGTAGGATATTTTCTTCTAAGTTGAGATCTAGAAGATGAAGCAATATGTTCATAGGAAGGCTTAGGTATATGCTCATCATCTGAATTCTTTCCCTTTTTCTTTTGTTATTTGTAGAAATAGTCCTTCTAGAAATCCTAAAGCATACCTATTATTGGATGCCTTTTAGACTTCTAACATGCATTCCAATTTTTCATTACATTTAAGGAACTTTATTAGAGATTCCCTAATGTTATTGATCTCCTTCTTTAATACCTAATTCTTATGCAATACTTTATTGGTATTATCTTTATTCGCATCATCCACGCTCTTATCATTAAGCATATCATGCCTTTCATTCTTTAATTTTTCATTTTCTATCATGCATGCTTCTAACAATTCCAAGTTATCTTGTACTTGGAAGATAGTTATGTTTTCAATGTAATAACTTCTAGGTATTCAATCAATTCATTATATGTAAGTTCATTATTAAAACCATCATCATCATTATAAGAATTAAAGCAAGAGGATACCTTATCATCCTTTACCATGAAGCACATGTGAGCTACCTCCTCTTTTAAATACTCAACTTTAGAGTCACTTGAATCCTTCCAAGTTGTAACCTTGAGTGCTTTCTTCTTTTTGTTCACCCTATTCTCCTTCTTACCTCTCATTCCTTTCATTTTTCTTGCTAAAAGAACCTTTGAACTTTATGTGTCCTTTAATACAATTTTCAATGATATTAGATATTTTTCATTTAAATTCATATTGACCTGCTTTGTGATCTTTTTTCTTTGAAAGACTTTCCCCCTAAAAAATCTTGAACTTTTTAATGAAAATAGCTATGTCTTCATCTTCACTTACAATAATTGATGTCTCCTCATGACTTGAATCTTCTCCTAAGGATTTAAATGTCAAGTTTTTCTTCTTATGTCCAATCTCCTTATCTTATATCTCTTTGATCCTTATCTTTTAGGTGAGAATGAATATGATCAACTGTTCCAAAGGTAAGGATTTAAGTCCTTTGGCTTTTGTGTAACCACCACTTTAGCTTTTCATGTCTTTGCTAGTGACCTAAAAGTTTTCCTTACCAATTAAACATTAGTATAGTTCTTTTTATACCTTTAAGAAAAAACAAAATCAATAAACCTAAGGTATATGCATGAAATTTTTTTTATCTTGATTCATAAGAAAATGTTCATATTAGTGTGTGAGAATAGATACTTTACATTATTTTACTTGGATTTTGCCTTCATGTGTGACTTATAATGTATGAAAATCTGATGATCCATTCCATACATAGAAACCCTATTAAATTTATTCCTATATAGTGCCAAAAAATTGTACAACTTTACTATTCAAGGATACTAATCTTTTATAGTTACTATCTTATTCTTTCTTTATTTTTGGTACATTTTGATCTCTTTCATTGCAAACTATCTCCCCTGAATCTATATTCTAATCCATCAATAAGAACTTCATTCATGTCTTCTAATACAAATAATTATTGTCGTCATAAAATGGAGTCTTACATTTTGTCATTTTTTACTAGATGAAAAGGTTAATGCATTCACATGTGCCATTATGATCTTGTTTCACTAACTTAATTAGAAATGTATCGCATAATTACCAATTGTTAGCCCTAAAAGATGCCTAAAAGGGGGGGGGGGGGCGGTGAATTATATGTTTCAAATTTTCTTAGCCTTAAACTAATTTTATGTTTAATGAATGTTATAAACCATAATTCATCTAAAAAATGATGGTAATTCTGAAGTAGCACAATATAATTCTAGATCAAGTGCATAAGTAAATATAATAGATAGATAGGGTAGAGAGGATGTAAAAACCAAATTTTTTAATGGTTTAGAAATAATACTTTGCTTACATCCACTCTCCAAGCCACATTTAGATGTTTCAATAAAGTAGTCTTCAAAAATAAGGTGAAGAGAAACCTCTTTAACAAACCCAGTCATCTTTATCAATGTGAAGAGTAAACTTTTACGAGCTTCCTTCAGGTGAAAAGTGTCATTTTAAAATTCAATCCCAAAAAATTGAATTCCCTTTTACAAATGATACACGCCTTAATGATGACTTACTTGAGTTCACAATGAATAGGGAACAATAGCATTCAAAGCCTAATTTAGATGAAAATATATATGCTTCAAGAAAATTTTCAAAACATTAAAATTTAAGACAACTCAATTCTAGTTGAAATGAAATCAACAAAGCTCAATCACTTGCTCAAAAGTTAAAATTTTGAATTCAATGCTTAAAAATAACAAGAATGTTAAAAAATTCTATTTTGATCTCATAAATGATCAAGACTCATAAAACTTCTTTAACAACATTTTAAGCATGTAGTTATAAGCTTAGAGACCTCAAAATCCAATTACCAACTCATTATAATTATTACATTCCTAAAACAAATTGCAAAATAGAATAAACTAGCCATTATGTTTAATTAATAGACAAATTGGTTTGACCAATCAAGCATAATGGCTGACCAATATAACAAATTTCACCATACATTGGTTAACTACTCAACCACACTAGTTGACCAATCCCATAATTTAACCTTCATTGGTCGATCAGTTACCCATCACCTATATTGGTCAACTGATGTCTCACCATTTTATGGAACATAATTCTACTAAAACAATGTTCAACCATTCTTCTCAAAATATTGTCAACAAATATAGGTTGTACTAATTAACAAATATATATCAAAACCTAGGCATTGGTCAACTTGTAGCAAACATTAGTTGACCAATGTTTTTATAGATCAATTTTTTATATATTTTAGAATTTTCAAACTCTTTTAAACATCCAAATTCAATTCATTACGATTAATAACTAATTCAAACAACTTTCAAAAGTTTTCCAAAGTAGTTTAAAGACTAAGACCTTCAATTTAAATGAAAAAATCAAATATTTTATAGCTTGGGGAAATTTATATATTTTATCAAAACATAAGCAACATCATTGAATTAAAGAGCCCCTAAGCCATCAAAACTTTAATTAACACTTACAAATATATCAAAAACTAGTTAAAACCCAATTTAAGGATCTAACCTCCTTTATCTTGTCTCATCCTCAATTTTCTATTCATGTTCATTTCTTTTCACTCCATTTTTTAATAAAATGCATCTTCCATGTACCTAACTTTTAGAGGCTTTAACATAAATCAAATCATGAGTAATAAACATATTTTTTTATCATCAATACATAAATTAGAATCTCCCTTAGTTTAATTACTACAATACTAAAGAATTAGTTTCAACAACAAAAAAACATTCCTTTTTGGAGAAAGACTTTCCTAATTTAAATTTCCCCACCAACTTTGACAAAGAAAATCCAACAAATTTATCTTAAAATTAAAATATTAAAAAAATTTGCTATATCTTATACATATGTAATATTTCATTGTTAAACAATATTTAAAACATCAATGATAAGAATGTAATATCAATCATTTAACAAAAAAGAGTAGGAAAAGGTTCATCAACAAATCTAATAGACAATAGCCTAGAAGATTCTCAATTAAATATCACCATAATAATAAATATCAAAGAGAGAAAGGCTAGCTTCTTACTAGACCTCCTCAGTGATGGACATGCTTTCGACTATCTCATCAAGACAATCTCACCATCATCATATACTCTACTGAATTCCCCTCCTTCCCCCACTTAACCTCCTCTTTATTCACTATACCTCTCTCACTTTCTTGCCTTTTCTTTTAATTAAATACCTACCACATGAAACAAAATACAGTAAAACCTGAACCTAGAAATGAATGGACTTGGAGAAAAGTTATTAGAAATGGAACTTTGGAGATAGATTTAATGTACTATCCTCCTCAAAGGAATGTTGACATTAACATTATTGCCCTACCAATTGAGATTTTAAACAAAGGAGCTAGAAGATAGGAGAACATCCTTACTGGCTTCTACATTATTATGATTATGTGGCACCTAAGAAGGGGTGAATTAGGTTATTAAGAATTTCTTCTAAGTTGCATAACCTAAGTTTACCAATTTTATGAAATGCAGAAGCTAAACAAAAAATTAATTCATCAAACTAAACAATAACAATAATTTAAACAATATGTATAAAAGTAAAAGAGTAAGGAAAGAGATACAAAATATAATTTATTCTAGTTTGAAGCTATCCACTTGTTTCTACATTTAGTCACCAACACCACTTATTGAGATTTTTGCACTATTGCAACAAAAAATGCAACATTAAATAATACAAGTTCCTTTTGTGTGTTAACGATAATTTTCCCTCTTTTCTTTTTCTTAAGTTCAAGAATAACTTTACTTGCTCAAAAATAAATCTTAATAGTATTTCATTTAAACTCACTTTGATATATAAAAGAAGCTCACAAACACCTATATGATGAATGCTCACAAACGCCTCACAAAAAACACCTCTTAAAAAAAACCACATAATCTTAACTTTGAATGCTCAAGAACACTTGAGAGAATGTTTAGAATGCTTTCAGATGAAATATACTTACTAAAAACAACCATTTATAGAAAAAAATCATCTAATAACTGTTGCCCAACATTCTTGTAACGTAATAACAAATTTTGTCAACTTTCCCAATAAAACTGGTTTTTAGAACGCTTTTCAAAGACATAAATGACGATCAAATTTATAGTAAAATTGCTTAACTCTAAAACTATAACCTCTAATGTGGGTTATCAATGGTGCCATTTTGAATCTACAAAACCACTGTTGATGACCTAGAATCACATAAAACATGATAAAAACACACTCAATCCAATCCAAATTAATTCCTAACTCATTTATACACTTTCTAATATATTTTAAACACTTTGTCCACATAAATTCACACAATCATACTCAATTATACAAATTTCATAACTCATTTTTATTTAATTTACCAAATTTCCTTAATCTTATCAGTTTTAATTTCTTGTTATCACATACTCACCAAAAACACTCATACTCATATACTCTTGAGCGACATATTCATACATTAAGAGAATTTTTCATATACACAAATGTCAAACAAATATAATACCTCTTGATTATCCAATCCTATATGTATGTTCTAAGTAATGTATGTAAATATACACGAATCAACCTCTTAAATAACCAAAACGATCTAAGAAAAACATACAATAAAAATTTACATAAATAAATCAATATTAATACTAATATGATCTTCAAAAACCTTGGTTCTTTATATATGATATTCATAAACTCCAAAAACCTCTAAAATTTTACAAATATATAAAAAATGAAAATGTTATTGTTGTTCTTGTTTTAATTTCAATTTTGACTATCTAAATCCATTTTTGGTTGTTCAAATCTATTTTTCTTTGTTTGTTCAAGTGTTCAAGAGTTTCATCGATCATTTTCGTAAATACATTAGTAGTAAAATTGTTTTGTCATCATCAAAACTAGGTGGAATCTCCCTTGGTTCAACGTATATAAAGGAGTGGCTGGCATATATGTTGATGAGAAATTAGCAAAAATTTAATAGGAATTAATTTAGGTTACAAGAGGTTTTATTTCATTAAAAAAAACTTGTTTACTTTCCAATTTAGTTTGGAATCACAAGCATTTAAAGTAATTAAAGCTAGACCATGGCCTATCCAAAACTGATTTATCTTCATCTAAGCGTGGAAAACTAGTAAGGACATTTATAACGTTAAGCAGCTACAATCCTTGTGTTGATGAATCTCAATGATATTCCATTAGAATACTAGACTACTAAAGCCTAAATTACATTGTAAGCTAAGTAGGTAGTCCCATTTCTCTTATTGAATTCACTGTAAATATAAAAAGGATCAATTATGCTCATGCTTGTACAATATTAAGAGGATTAAGAGTTACTTGATTCAATGCCTATAATGAGAATAGAGGAAAAAATGGTTTCTTTGAACATATGTTCCATATGTCCTATTTTTGTAGATCTGATACGAAACAAAAAAATTATAAAGGTATATTGGAAAAAAATTCTAATGTGGTGACCATTAGCAACTTACACAACCATAAAAATACATAATTAACCATTACAAAAGGAAAAGAATTAGATAGTGTTAGCGTTGTTGAGAGTAAATTTGAGCTAGGAATGAAGGACAAACCTCAGTTAAAGGAAAAGGAGCTAGAAGGACCAATTCACCCTTAACAACATCTACAATAGGCAAGAAATGAGAAGAAACAAATAATCAAAGAAGAAATAACCTTTAAGGAAAAAGTGGTAGAATGCTCCAATCATTTGGAAACTAAGTAAGTAAATGCTCAGCATGAGTTTCCACAAGCTAAAATTGACAAGGAACGTATGATAGAAAGAGAATTTAGTCCTGCGAAGGGAAAGAGGATGGAAGGCTTAATTTACAAAGAATTAAAACAAATGATCCCCCAATAAAATCTGCAATAGGTAAAGTATGAGCTCAAGAAATTGTAAGTTCATTACATTCTAGACGCTAAGAAAGATGTGAGCATTGCTCTAGAGGTTTTGAATAAGATCCAAAACTTACTTAAAGCCTACCTTGATAATGTTGAATTTCTGGAAAGGGAAAATTTTGAACTTTATGAGCATGTTCAAGCACCTAACTTCCATAATTACACCATGCAACAAAGATCTAGTGTCATATGGTTAATGGAAGGGGATTGATGTACCAATTTCTTCTTCAAAGCAACATTGGCTAGGAGGAATATAATAGAATCAATAAATTGGTTACTAAGTCTAAAACATATGTACATACACATCAAATTTTGATGTAGGAAATTCTTGCACATTTTTCCAAAGCTTATAGAACCTCAGCTATAAATTCTACATCTCCATAGACCTTGGCATTTATAACCAATCAACAATTCTTTCCATAAGATTTAGCTTCCTTATCTAAACCTTTTAAGGAGAATGAGATGAAGAAAGTAGTTTTTTACTTAACCCTTATAATGCTCCTAGACTAGATGAGTTAAATGCTTTTTTCTTCAAAAAATCTTGACCAAACATCAAGCATGTAGTTACAAAGTTTGTTATGTTGTTCTTTAGGAAGGGAAAGATGCTCAAGGTGATAAACAAGGCTTTTATCACTTTGATTCCTAAGTCCTAAATGCCAACAACCATTAGAGAACATAGTGGTATAGCTTGATGTAACGTATATCATCTCTAAAATGTTATAATAAGCTGATAAGGGAATGTATTATCTCCACTTCTTATAATGTACTAGTTAATAGGGAAGTAATAAAAAGGATCGAAGGTTTAAAAGGTCTTCAACAAGGAGATTCAATCTTACTATTTTTATGGAATTCATAAGATCAAAACTTTAAGCATTGTTTAAAGTGTAGGAAGGCCAATCTCAAAAACCTCCCATATGTAGATGATGTACTGCTATTATCTAGGGCAGAAGACAATTATATAAGCTCCTTAATGATAGCCATAAACATTTTCCTTCATATATCAAGTTTATAAATTAACAAGGAAAAGAGAACCTTATATAGTTTAGGTAGTACTCAGGAAAATGTAATTAGGTTAGTTTCCATCACAGGTCTCAAGATAGGTGAACTACCTCTCACATGTCTTGGTATACCAATCTCCTCAAAGAAGCCTTCTTATAGGGAATTTAAATCATTATTAGAGAAGAAAACAAAGAGAGAAAGCTTATATTACAATAAGAATCTAAACCTATGTAGAAGAGCTTAACTAGTTATTTCGGTCCTAAACTCCCCATACCTACATTGTTCTACATTTGTTGTATTTCCTAAGAGTATTATCAAAAATATAGATAGAACTCTTAATAATGTTTTATGGACAAGTAATGTACAGAAAAAAGTCACAATAAAAGTGAGTTATTTAGATATTTGCACCTTTAAAGAAGAAGGTGTTATTGGTATTATCCCTATCAAAATTACAAACAAAGCTTTATTGGCCAAAAAATTATAGAGGCTACCTAAAGATAAGCAAGAATTATAGGTGAAATAGATCTATGATTACTACCTAAAGAATGAAATTCTATGGATTATAAAGCCAAAAACAAGTAGTTCCTAGATATTCAAAAACATACTCAAGTTGAGAGTGTTGATAAGGTAGTATATTAGGTACAAGGTTAGGAATGAAGATTCAATTTCCTTGCGGCATGACATATGGTTAGGAGATAAGCCATTAACTAAATTAGATGAACTTAATACTACATAAAGGTATATTCCTCCTAATAAATCTATAAAAAGCTACTAATCAAAGCAGACACCATTGAAAATATTTTAGCTAATCAGTTCACTTTTAAGATTCTAAATGCAATTATAAATGTAGAAAGGGAGGACAAATTGACCTAGTTAGGAACATTGAAAGGCTGGTTTAGTAACAAGTCTTAACGAGGGTCTATGAGACAACTACACTCCAAGGTGAAATGATACAAGCTATTATGGTTTAAACACTTCCATCCAAGAGGAGATTTTATCATATGGCTGGCAACAGGGGAAAACTATATATAAGAGATAGGATTGGAAAATTTTTAAACATCCTAAAGACGTGGTTACTATGTAAAATAAAGAGGGGATTGATTAATCATTTATTCTTTTGTTGTTCATACAATAAATATATATGACTATCCATACTTCAACTATGCAAAATTGAGAAATTCAAAGTAGATTAGCAAGGGATAATTAATTGGTTTACCAACTATAAAGATACAAATTCAACTGATTAATTATATGGAATTTCGCTAAATTATATAGTCTATCACTAATAGATGGAAATAATTGGAAGAATCTTTAGTAGACAAAAAGTAAGGGAACTCTAGATATCTTCATTATGAATAAAATCTGGGAGCATATGGTAATCCATAAGATTCATAGCAAATGCACGGCACCCCTATCACTAGAATCTAATCATAAAGAACCTTATAATGACTATATTCCATATAGATAAACAGATGGTTAGATAGATTGCTTTGGTTATATGGAAAGTTCCATTCTAAACCCTATGGAGATGATTAATAATTCTTTCTTTTTTTATTTTTTTAATAGTGATCATGTCAAAATTTAGTGCATAAAAATAAAAGTTTGCTAGGTCTAAAATCTATTGAAATATAATTTATATAAAATAAAGAGCATGAAAAAGTAAAAATACCCTATAAATTGGAAAAAATAGGCTATTACCTAGAAATTTTGATTACACATACACACACACACACACACACACACACACACACATATATATATAGAGAGAGAGCTCATTAGCTTAAAAATTAGTAAATGTTATCTTAGAAAAATTAAAAAAAAGTAAAAAAAACCTTATTAGGTTAAAACTAGTACATGGTGGCATGAGAAAAAACTAGAGTATTAAAATTAACAAAAAAGGGTAGCTAGAAAATTAATATATGAAAACTTAAGCAAATCAAATATCATAAACAAATTAAAAGTAATATCCTATGTAACAAATGAAGATAGCTTCATCCATATAAGGGAAGAATATTTTGGAAATTTCAAATTACAAATTCTAAAGAAAAATGCAGTCTTAACATTTCTTTGATTTATAGTGGTGTATGATTATTTGTCAAGGCATGACTTAAGTGTCAATTGATAAGCAAGAAAGTTTCTGTAAAGATTAACCAAACTAACCATTCAAATAATGTTACACCTCATTATTAATAGAATCAATTAGCATCTTTATCATTTATTTAGAATTACAGTATAAGGATTATTATTCCAATTATGAATTCTTAAATTAAATTTTGTGCTACTTCCTCATTTCAAGTATTTTGACAACCAATTATCTTCTTTAACATTTTAAATGCTTTAAATGATTAGCATTATTATTATAGTAGCAATTGATTAAGTTGATTTTCAAAATTTAAGTGGATGTATATAATCATGGAATGTTATACTTATTTTAAATGTGTAACATTTAGAAAGAAATGAACTTATTTAATGATAGGTCATAAGAACTTAAATGGTACTAAAATCCTAAATTCATCTTTCAAAACCTCATATGAAAAAATAATAACATTTTTTGTTATTTGTGGGGGATGTAAAAATGCATTATTATATAAATTTGTAATTATAATAATCTTAATTTGCTAGCTTTTATTTGAATTGGTAACATAAGCATTTTCATTAGCATTAGAAATCTCTTAAAATTTCTAAAATTACTAAATTTTCAACAGATAAGTACATCTAATTCTCTTTACTCAAATGCTTTCAAATTGTATAATGACATTTCAAAATGCATAGTCTAAAATTTACATGTTTGCTTTGTTTTAATATACTATTTGGCATTGCGTGTCTTTTTCTTATAGTAAGTGAAAGCCCTAAACATGCTTTAGGTTTCCCGATTTAATGCAGATGCCTACATTTTTTTATCATTTTCTCGAATTTTAATTAAAACTCTACACCTTTATCTAGGTATCATATTTAGTTAGGAATTCTTGGAATCTTTTTTATTCTTTTTTCTCAAAATTCATTTCAAAACCTAAGACACTAATTTAGTGGAAACTCCTACTTATGTCTTTAAATCCCTTTTCTCAAATTTTAGTTTAAAACCTTACATACTTTTCTAGGAATCCAAATTTGAATTAAATGCCTAGATATTCCTTGACATCATTTCTTTCAAATTTAAACATGCAAACCTAGACGCTTTTCCATGTTAGCCTGTTTAGTTGTAAATTCCTAGACACTACTTTTACTTTCTTCTTCTAGTTGTAAATTCCTAGATACTTCTCCAAGTGACTTTTCTTAAATTCCAATTCTATCACCTATACATTAATATAGGTCTATTTAGGTCTCTTTTCTCAAGTTTTAGTTTAAAACCTAGATAATTTTATAGGATTATACTTTAATATCTAGATGCCTTTCTCGATATTTTATCTTAGCTTTTATTAAAACCACAATATATCTTTATATTCACACTTAAATACCTACATACTTCTCTAGGCCTCTTATAAATTTTTTTTACCTAAATATCTCCCTAGGTTTATACTTAAATATTTATATACCTCTCCAGGCCTCTTATTATAGTTTTTAGTTCTAATCGTAAATCTCTCTAGGTTCATTGTTAAATGCCTCGAGATATCTCTCTAAACTTATGGTAAAATACTTGGACAGATATTTAGGTCTCTTATTTCAATTTGATTTCATAACCTAGATACCTCTATAGGTTTATGGTTAAATACTTTGACTCCCCTTTGGGTCTTTGATAGCTAGTTTTAACTACACTACAAGCATACAGATCGTAACTTATGGTATAATTGATCTTGATCCCACGATGATTAAATTTAGACACCTAACAATCTGAATTTCACTTTTTTTAAGGAAAAATAATATTGTAGACACGGAAAATTAAACTTAAATTAACGAAAATTAAATGTAAATAATCACAGAAAAAAGTAAATAAAGAAGATACTCAATAGTAAAGACTTAGAGGTTGTTTTATCCTTATTTATCCTCCTTTACCTTATCTATTTAATTATGTTTGACCTAAGATTTTCTAAAGTTTCATTACCCTCTCTCAAGGTGTAACTAATTGTCCCTAATAGAAGTAAGATAAATTAGTTTTGTAGTCTCTCAATCCACAAAACCTTTCATAAATACTTAACTAGATGTGAAGTAATCCTATAGGTAATTAATAAAATAGTTAAGATCTCTCTTCAACCACTTATTAATCTATTAATTGTAGGTCCGTTAAGTTACTAACTCTCGTTGTGCACCCTAACTCAAATAAATCAAAACGATCTCTCGATTCGAAGTGATTATAAGCTTAACAATCAACACAAACAACTATGCATTAAATCAATAAGAATAAATTTCAATAAACAATTCAAGAACAATCCCTAAACTAGATTTATCAATCCATAATCATATTTAAACAAATACTATTCAGATTAAACATAAAAAGGAAGGTAAAGGAAAAGAGAAAACTAATGGTCTAGGTTGAAGCCTCCTTTTTAGGAAAATCGAGATAGCACATCTTGAATCTTTGGTCTCTTCTCCAAAATTGTGTTCCTCACCTTTCTTCTCTCCAAAAAAATCTTATTTTCTATCTTGGATCTCTCCTAGGGTCACAATTTCTCTTCTAGGTTCATTCTCATGACATTTTAATCCCAAAAACTAAAAAAAAAACACGTCCCTACACATTTTTCCATATCACCCTGCCAAATTAGCTTTTTCCAACTTTGACCTTTGCTTGATATGTTCACTATATTGTCGTCCATAGACCTTCTTTTGATCGGATGTTTAATATGTAGGCTCCTCATATGTTGTTCTAGATTCCTGTAAAATTTCATTGCAATCTGAGCTCTATAAGGGCATCTAATGCATCACCGAAATTGCAATACGAAAACTGATGCTAATTTCTGGCCTTATTCGTTACCTGCAATTTCAAACATCAAAGTGCATCAACCCATCCTTCAAATAAGTCCATATTTTTACCTCAAATTCTAAACAATACCAAAAACATTCAAACACATAAAAGATTATGAAAATGGATGTAAAGTTTCATACTAACTAAGTTTAAAACACAAAAATAATATTTAAAACACCTAAAAACAACCTAGAAACATAATATGAAAACATACTTATCAACTTCCCACACTTAAACCTTTCCTTGTCCTCAAGCAAATTAAACACAACTATTACATTCCATTAATTCATTTTCAAACAGACTAAGTGCATGCAATCTTTCAAACTTTGGCAACTTAAATATCAAGATATTACACACATCATAATCTTTTCATCAGTATACATAAACAAGCTAAATTTATGATACTATTGATCAAAGGTAAGAATGAAACCAAGATGGAGTTTCCTCACAATATTCATTTCACTCAAGTGTTTAAGGGTTGGTGTTTTGCTCAAGGCTCCCTCTAAGAGATTACACTACAATAGGCTTGAAAAGTCACCAATTCTCCTCCACGCAGATTACATGCTAAATGGATCAAAAGGACTTTTAACTAAGGTTATAATGGGGCCAAGGTCAAGGTGAGTTAAAATAATAATAATTTTGAGGGTTCTTCAAAAGCATTCATAAAAAACTAAATGTACAAAAGGACAATAAAATATATTTCAAAGAGATGCATGTCAATATCTAACTATTCAACATTTATTGATACTACTAACTTTGATTCTTTTCTTTCTTTTTTCTTTTTTTCTTTTCCTCTTTTTTTTTAATTTGATTTTGTTCTCTTTTTTTAACGATAATATGAAAAAAATGAACAAAAGAGTAGCTAAATGCAATGTACTATAAGAGTAGAAGTATTGCTCAACTCATCTGAGAAGAAAAATGTAGCTAAAATCCCAAACTAATGCACACTTAGTACTTTATTAAACATGTTATAAGGTAGGCTAATGGAGTTTTCGGGTTTTTGATGTAAGGTTTTTAATTCAAGAAACAATAAAGTTAAAGGCTCAAAAGGGGTTATAAGGGATAATAAATTAAGTGGGTCATTTAAGTCAAACATTTAAAAATAAAGAAGGCCTTAATCCTTTCCATATAACATGCATCTAGTAGTTTCAAATCGGTTTAGAGCAAGTTCTAAAGGTAATCATCATAGGGGGGCATCACACACAACAAGAAAAATAACATGATTGAAATGTAGTCGTATAAGCTCAATGCCTCACATAGGTTTATATATGAAAATCGATGATAATTTTACACATTCCCTAATCACTCTAGTATCAATTTCTAACCAAGTTTATGCAACAAACTAGTTCAATCAATCAGCATGATTCACCTTCCACTCCAGCCACCTAATTCAACTTTAAGCATACAATCAATCTCTTCCAAACTACTATCATAGAATTTTATGATATAACACAAATTATAATGACTGAAGTGCAAAGAAATTGGCATAAGTAATACTAAAAATCTAGCATGCATCCTGTATGATATGAAAAATACAAACACAATTGCAATAACTACCTCCCCACACTTAAGGGACATATTGTCCTCAATGTGTGAAGAAAGAACCAAAGACAAAGAGCACAGAGACACCAAGTAACAAAACAAAATAAAGCAACCAACTTTGAAAATAACACAAAACAAAAATGTTGACGAAACAAATAATAAATAAGTAAACAGTAAGAAAACTTATGGGGCTTCCAATGGATTGCAATTCTCAAAACTTACAAAGTAAAAGAAAGAAGGTAATATGAAGGTAAGCTTTAAAGTAATAACAGAAAATAAAATAAAATAAAATAAAATAACTAAATAAATTAAATTAAATTAAAAAGAAATATAGTAAATAAAAATAAAACAGAAAAAATAATAAAATGAAAAAAGGAATGAAAGTAAGAAAATAAACAATAAAAAATAACATATATATAATAAAAATAAATTTAAATAATAAAAAAGAAAAAATATTATGTAATAGCATCACTCACATGAGCGATGCTCTGTAGCTATAGCGATAATTGTCGCTACAACGATAGCATGTAGCGTTGTTTTTTAACAATTTTCTTTTTCATTTTTTTCATTTAAAAAAATTTTGAATTTTTTTTCATTGTTTTCATTTTTTACTTTCATTTTTAAATATTTTTTTAAACTATGTCAAAACCTCAATTAAACACATTAATCAAAAATTAAATTAACAAAAACAAAAACTGCTAATTTAAGGTCATTAGCTTGACCAATCTCAATCACTATAATATTAAAGAAGGGAAATAAGGTACTTCTCTTTCTCTTGGAAGAAAGTCTCTAAGATATAATTTGTTGTGAAATCCAATATCTTTGAATACTTCTCTTTTGAAGCCTTTCTCTCCTACCTTCCCATGCTTGAAGAATTGATTCGTTTCAAAAGATCGTCTCTCTCAAAATTTGAATCTCCATCGAAACAACTTCAACTTTGTTTTAATCCTCTTCTTTCTCACCTTAACTACCTTCTTCATATGTTCAAATGTTGAATTGCTATAGATAATCACGGGTAGTGTTTCTTCTTCACTCAAGGAAGCATGTCTTAAATTTAGAAGTAAGGATTGTAATTTAAGTATCAGTGGTCTCATAAAGGAGAATAGGGTCAGGGCATTTGTTTTTCCTAAAGGTTTTTACTTCAATCACTCACCCAACTCCTCTTTGTTCCTAACTCCTTCACCCTCTTTCAAATTTGCCTCTTCCTCATGGTTTATCTCTTGCTTCTTCTCACACTCATCAATCACATTTAACTTTATAGAAGCATTTCTGTTCTCTAGATTCTTCAACTTCTTGCCCATATTAAATACTATTCGCTCATCACCAATGCGAAGGATTAATAGTCCCTTATAAAAATCAATCAAAGCCTTACTAGTGTTCATGAAAGGTCTACCAAGGATCAATGGGCAACTCTTATCTTCTTCAAAATCAAGCATCACAAAATCAAGAGGATTGAAAAACTTGTCTACTTTGAAAAACATATCTTCCACCAATCCAACTGGCTTCCTTATTGTTTAATCTGCCAGTTGTATGAAAATGGAAGTTAGCTTCATCTCACCTAACCCAAATTTCTTGAAAATAGATAAAGACATCAAGTTAACAGTTGCTCCTAAATCACATAAACATGTAGAAAATTCCAAGTTACCAACAATACAAGGGATAGTGAAAATCCCTGATCTTGAATCTTGGATGACAAGTGGTTAATGATGAGTGAGTTACAACTCCTTGTCAATTCCTCTATTTGGATGCCATCCCAATTCCACTTATTGGTTAGTATATCTTGTAGAAACGTAATGTACTTGGGCATATTCAGTATGGCATCTAAATGTGACAGCTTCTTCACCTTTTCAACAAACTTAGAAACTTGTACAACTGTTGAATTCTGTTGGAGCTTTTGTGAATAGGGGATTCTTGGCCTATACGGTAGTGGTGGAACGTAGGGCTTCTCCTCCTCTTACTTTTCCTCTCTAAACTAATTATTATTGCTTGCATCCTCAACCTTCTCACTTGGCTCCTCAATTTCCTCTATAGTTATAACTTTGATGGCTTTCACTTGCTCCTTTGGAATAGGCTCTACATTGCTTAGTAGGCTACCTGCATTTCTAAACGATAAAGCATTAGCTAGTTGACCTACTTGTACCTCCAATTTATGGATGGATGAAGCATTGTTCTTAGTGATTTGATCGAATCTGGCCTCCATCCGCTTTTGATTCTCTTACATTCACTTTTGATTCTCCTCTATTTGCTTTTGAGCCCCCTCTTGTCTTGCTAACTTAGAGCCCAACACATCCATAAACTTACCCATCATTTTCTCCATTTTACTCTCCATCCTACTTTCAAAAGTTCCAAGCCAATCTTATTAAAATCTAGGAGGTCTTTATTCTCTTACTTGGCCACTTGCATTGTTAGAACTCTAAGAAAAATTGTGGTAGTTTTTCTACCTAGAGTTATAAGAGTTAGAGTAGGGGTTATTACCTCTTTTCAGCTGACCCACAAAGTTTACCTGCTCAGTGCCATCTGATCTGAACAAGAAATATCCTGTTATATCATGGTTGTCTTGCCCACATAACTCATATTGTAATTGCATGGCGCTGACTAAAGATGAAGATACTCCTTGCATATTGTTGAACTACTTGGAAAGGACATAATCTGAGCTTGTAGTACTGTTACTGAGTCAACTAGTATCATCCCTTTTTGCTTATTTAGTCATGACCTACTCCTCTCACTTGACCATATACAACTATTGCTCGCTAACTCTTCCAAAAGTTCATGAGCAGCCTCAATGGTTTTCCTCATCAAGGATCCCCCAGTAGCTGCATCTATAGTCGCCCTAGTGTTCTGAGTAAATCCGTTATAGAACATCTGTAACGAGAACTCTCTTGGAAGATTGTGGTATGGACAGCTTTTTTGCAACTCTTTTAACCCTATCATTATATTGAAAAGTCATGATTTCCTTGATAATCCTCATTGTCTTTGTTGAAGGAAAATACTTGGCAAATAAGGCTTGGGCTACTTACTCCCATATTGTAATCTGAGTTGAACTACACAAGTTGTACCATGCCTTTGTCTAATCCCTTAAAGTTAATGGAAATAATTTAAGCCTCACAGTATCCTTAGACATTCCATTGAACCTGAATGTGTCACAAATCTCCAAAAAATATGCAAGATGGGCATTAGGATCTTCATTGGTTAGTCCATAAAATTGCACACTACTCTAAAGTATATTGAGGAGTGCCGGCTTTATCTCAAAATTGTTTTCTTGAACCATAGACCTTGCAACTCCTTGAGGGCTGAAACTTGGCCTCATGAAATCCATTAGTGTCCTCTTAGCTCCTCCTTGTTTTCCTTCTTCTATCATATTTCTTTGTATATTTTCTTGGCGTTTCGCTCTTCTTAATTATGGTTTGTACTTTGTTATATCCGGTAACTCTGCTTCACTAAGTTCGGTAGACCTTTTGGTGTTCCTTGTGTTCATTCACATACAACCAAATAATAAAAATATCAAAGAGAAATCCTTAAATCACAGGATTCCAAATTGAACAAGATGCTAAAATTGTAATCCATAGCAATGACGCTAAAAACTTATTTTCTAGTTTTAACTATACTGAAAGTATACAAATCGTAACTTATAGTATAATTGATATCGATCCCACGAGAAAAAATAAGATTTTAAAAATTGAAAATTAAACTTAAATTAATGAAACATAAATGTAAATAATCGTAGAAGAAAGTAAACAAAGAAAATACTCAGCAATGGAGACTTAGGGGTTGTTCTATCCTTATTTATCCTCCTTTATCTTATCAATTTAATTATTTTTTACCTAAGATTTTCTAAAGTTTCATTACCTTCTCTTAAGGTATAACTAATTGTCCTTAATAGAAGTAAGATAGAATTAGTCTTGCAATTTTTCAATCTACAAAATCCTAAATACTTAACTAGATATGAAGCAATCCTATAGCTAATTAATAAAATAGTTAAGATCTCTCTTCAACCACTTGTTAACCTATTAATTACAGGTTTGTTAAGTTACCAACTCTCGTTGCACACCCTAACTCAAAAAAGTGAAAAAAATCTCTTGATTCGAAGTGATTATAAGCTTAACAATCAACACAAATAACTATGCATTAACCAATAAGAATAAAGTTGGCTTAACAATTAAAAAAACAATCCCCTAGGTTTTTGTTATGAGAGAATTAGGATTTGCAAACTTGATTAAAGGAATTAATTGATTTTTGTTTACACTCAATTAGCTTGAAACTTCATTGTGAGATTATTAGAGTGAAGTATTTAAATCATTACTTGAGGACAAGCAATAGGTCAAGCATGGGGGTATTTGATAAGATTGAATTTTATTAAATTTTCATATGCTTCTTAATGTTATTTCAATCTTATTTTACTTTTTGAATACTCAAATTATGTTATATTGTGTTTGATGACAGGTTTATGGCATTAACAAAAATTTTGAGTCAAAGCATGAAGAGTTTAAATTAATTTGAGCAAAACCCAAGGATTATTTTAATTTGAAAAAAAAAGAAAAAAAAATCAGTGCAATAGCAAGCTGCGTTTTACAACTTGCTATCGTCATTTTGCATTAAAGAAAACGACAAGAGCACGCACATTCAGGCTACAAGGAGGCATATTCAGACAACAACTGAAGGGGGAAATTAATTTGCAATTAAGGGGGAATCCCTAGGCTTGTGGTCTGGTGGCTGGGAGTGGGACGAGTGGCGACTGCTAGGGCGCGTCTCCAAGAGCTGCTGTCTTGGCTTGAGGCTGCTGGCAGGTGTATGGGAGAGTTGGCAGCTTGGAGAGTAGACGTCTTGATTTGACTGTACTTGGAGCTGCTTGCTTCGAGCTGTTTCACCAAGGTTGCACACCAGGAGATGACCAAAACATGAGAGGGGTCAGCCGCTTGTCTCCAGATTTCAATGTTTTGCTTCATTTTTCGTCCGTATTTTTTGAATTATTATGATTTGCTTTAATCTTTAGCTGAATTTTAGATATTGTTTGATTAGTTTGATTTTGTGTTTTAATTTTCTTATTCAATTTTAAACATTATTTTCTTTTAAATATAAATGATAATTTCATATTTATTTTTGATTAAGTATTAAGTTGTTTAAGGTTTTATGTCATATAGTTTTAATTATTCATATAGTATTTGGTTCATTTATATTTAGTAATTAGTTTTTATTCATGTTCTTAAGTTT
>JAOXYD010217791.1:0-19386 GCA_028565735.1 Pinacopodium congolense
CTTATGCTCTGATACTAATTGTTGGCCCTATGTGGCACCTAAGAGGGGGGTGAATTAGGTTCTATTAAAAAATTAAGCCAACATACAAGAATAAAACAAATAACAAATTTGCTGAAGCTAAACAATAATTTAATTTTACAAATTAAATAACAACAATAACTTAAACAATTAAATTAAATGCATAAAAATAAAAGAGAAAAGGAAGAAGAGGCGCAAATGATTTATTCTAGTTCGTCTCAATGCACTTACCCTACATCTAGTCCCTAACACCATTGTTGAGATTTTGTTCTTATTGTAATCAACAAGAGTACATAGTACAATCCTTTTTACAGGCTCAAGAATAACCTTTCACTCTCTCTTTTATAAGGCTTAGGAATAACCTCACAACACTCCCATTTCTATGGCCAAAGGAGAACCTCACACTCTTCTTTTTCAAGGCTTAAGAATAACTCCCACAAAAATATAGAACCACAACTTCACCAATAGCTCATATATACTTAAAAGCACTTCATAATAATGTAGAAACACTTTCTATACTTCTTGGATATTTTTTTGACCCCCTAAACAACACAAAACACACCTATTTATACTAATTCCAAGACAAAATAGCCGTTGATCAAAGTTCATATTCATTAATTAATATATCCATTGCATAATCTGTTCGTTGTAGTGTTACCGTTATGTATTCGTCATGTTCGAACAACTGAATGGCATTATTCTACTAACTGATGGTTATTCGGTTGATCTATGGTCTCCTTCGGTTGACCTATGGCTTGATTCTGTCAATCTTTGGTTCATTCGGTTGACTGATGTCCCTATACACCTCATTCGGTTGACCAATGCCTATATTTATAACTTGCAACACTACTCGATGTTTTCATCATATATTCTTCATTCTTCATCCAATTGACGTGACATTTGGTGGGTATCTTCTTGACCAATTTTCTAATGGCTTGTAAAATTTCATAGCATTTGGAACTCTAAAAGGATACTTACTTCCTTCCCCAAGTCAGGTGTACAGATTTTAGAGCTCAACTGAGTTTGTTCAACAATCTAGCTTCCAAACTTTATACAAACATTAATCAATCCATGCAAAATCAATTCCATTCGATTCTTAACCCAATTCAACATATTTTAATATAAGCAAAACATTACTAATCAAATCTTAACACATTTTACACAATTATACAATCTTAACACAATCAATTCATCTAGTTTACCAAATTTCCTTAACACAATAACCTAAACAATTTCATTCACTTTATCTATATACTTAATCAATTCATACAATTTCAATTTACATAATCTTTATCTTAAAACAATATTTCATGACTTAATAACTTCACTTATTTACTAACTTAATTTCTTATTCTTCAAATATACTCCAAATACTAAACAAACATGGAAAACCTTACAAACATATTAATGGAAACACTTTGTCATCATCAAAACAAAAGTGGAACCAATCCTTGATTCAGCAGCAGAGCATTTAAGCAATTGCTCAGAAAATTAGATATTAATATACAACTTCTTAAAACCCACTAACACTTCCCAAAGTTGATTATCTAAATTAGAACTCTTGTATATCTAAGAGGAAGGAATCTTATACTTATAAGGTTAAACATTAGGGTTAGTGAATGCATAGGTCTCTCCTCCTTATCACTTTCTACTTCCTTCTCTTCCTTAGTACATTCTAACAATTTCTCTATATTCTTCTCCTCTAGTTTCTTGTTATTCTCTAAACCTACACTTTCTACTTCCTTATTACCCTCAGGGTAATAGCCTAACGTGTTCTCTAGGATTGACTAAAGTAATACAAATTAACTTACCAAGTAATCTCTCCTGCAGGATCTTTACTATTTGGCCAACCTGAGTCTCTAAATTCTTAATAGAAGCCTCATAGGTTTACATCCTAGACTTATTTTTTTGGATGCATTTTAACATGGTCTCCTCAAAACTAGACTTCTTTTGTGGAGTTGGATTAAATATAAAGCCAAGTGATAAGGCTCTTTGAGGATTGGTTGGTAGATATTGGTAGTTCCAATTATTGTTTTATAAAAAATTAAGGTGGTTCCTCCAACTAAGATTGTAAGTGTTAGAATAAGGGTCTTCTCTTTTCCTGTTAAAATCCCCTACATTTTGAGCTTACCCGGGCTCACGAGAAAAAAGATATACTATTTGACAATCTATAGAAGAATGGGAGACATTACTATAATTTTCACACTCTACTAGATCTCTAAATGCATTACTAGTAGCTCCACTCACTAAACTATCCAATTTCTTAGTAAGTACTTCCATTTAGGCTGCTAAAGCTATTGTATCATTTATCTTGTAAGCTCTATAAGGTTTTCTAGGGTGACACCTAGAATTAGATTGAAAACGAATGGTTGTCATCTTCTTAATTAACTTATATGCTTCAACTAGCACCTTTCTTATCTTAATACCTCTAGAAACAACATCTATGGTACTATAAGTAAAAGGTGTAATTCTAGTGTAAAATATGTCTGCCTACTACCAAGTACTAAACTTATTACTAGGACACTTATAAAGCATTTCTCTAAACCTTTTCCAAGCCTCATATAAACTCTTATTCTCATACCATATAAATATGGTAATCTCTATTTTCATTTTGGTTATTTCAACTGGTGGAAAGAATTTAGCTAAGAAAAACTTCACAAGCTCATACCAAGTTGTGATGGAATTAGGCTTAAGAGTAAATAACCAAGCTCCAACCTTATGTCTAAGAGAAGAAGGAAATAGCCTAAGCTTAACTGAATCATCTGAAACCCCATTGCTTCTAAATTCTCTAAATGGACATTTGGGCCCTCTAAAGTTAAACCTCCAAACTTTGGTGCCTTATCATGGAGTTGTCGTAAGCTACCAAAAAATAAAACTAACTTTACCTCTTAACTATTGTTAAGGGTTAAAAATACATTGTTTTTGATAAATGATTTTCTTTGTTTTGTCATTTTTAATGCATAAACCACTCCAATTGAGAGCTATTGTTTATGATTTTAGGTGAAAAATGATTCTAGAGCATACTGGAGAAATTAGGAGAGAATTAAAGAAGAAATGGAGCTAGAATTATACAGAATAAAGCATCAATAGTAGGTTCTGGAGTTGTTCAACGGCACCGTTAATAGTTGAAGAACCACCGTTGAATCTCGAATTTGGGACTAAAAAAATGGTCTAAAAATGGCACCATTATACAGTTAAATAAGGGGTTGTTTAAACTGTCAGCACGCATTGTATTTCAACATATTAAAGGCAAACATCATCCAAATCATGGGGAAAACCTTCCAAACCCCAGAAAACATCAAAGGGGGTATAAAAACTCAAATTACATTACCAAAAAACAAGCAGACATGATCAAATTCAATAGAACACTCATAGTTTTAGGCTTTCATTTAGTTTTTTTCCTGTTTTCTTTTTATTCCAATTTTGGTTGATGATTTGGCTTTAGAGGAGCATTTAAGTGACAAAAATTGATAGCTTTGAAGGAGTGACCATCTTTGTGTTTTCATTTTGTCATTGTTATCTTTCCACTTCTTTTAACTTTTTTACATATATTATTCAATGAAGATGCTCTATTTGATTTATTCTTTGTGTTAATTGATTAATATGTGTAAATAATCTACTTTGGTTGAGGTTAAGAGAATATTTAATTTGAGAATAGATCTAGTGGATATTATTTTGCATTGATTGAGTGATTATTTTATCCAATTTAGCTTGATCAACTAGGTTGGAATATTAGGTAATTAGAATTCCATGAATATTGGGTTTTAATTATTGGAAAATCAATTGTGCAACATACTTGAATCTAAGAGTGGACCAAGTCTTTGAGTCTTGTGTGAGGATTCCTAAATTTAACGAACTTAGATTTAGGCTTCTTGATTTTTAAACCTTTTATTCCACATTATTTATAGATCGAAGTAGGTAATCTGAGTTTAAAAAAGATAAGTTGTTCCTATGACCAGTAGTAATATCTTGCTTGTGTGAAATAAAAACTAATTCATATCACCCTATATTGTAAGTGATCAATTTATTGAAATCTGAAACCTTAACCAATTATTACCCTTGATTAATTGTTAAAAATTGTCAGGTTGCATTTTTTTATTATTTTTCCATTGTTAGTTTTAATTTCTTATTTGCATCAATCAAAATCTTGGTTATTTGAGTCAATTTCGCATTATTTAATTTAATATTCTTACATTTGGGTCTCTTGGGTACAATACTCAATTTACTCTATTTTATACTATTTACTGATAAGGTATGCTTGCCTTTGAATTGGTCTAGGTTAGATTAGTCAAAATTATAGTATAGTTATACCATAATAACTATATAGTAGGGTGAGTCAAGATTAATCTCATATAGGACTATCTGGTGCTTTTATTATTCCTAATGTTATATAAAAGCCCATGGCTTAATTAAAATTATCAAAAATAAAAGTAAAACTAATGAGATAAAAGCTATGATAACAACTAAGCAAAATAATAAATATAATATAATATAATATAATGTAAAGCTGGGCATATGATAGGGTTGAATTATATTAAGTTTTCAAGCGCATTTTAATGTGAATTCATCCCTATTTGCATATTTAAATTCTTATTTTGTGTTCTTATTAAGTATAGAGGAAGGTTTAATCATTGAACACAAATACAAACTAAAAGGGAGATCTTTGGAAGTTATTTGGAGTGAAAACGGAGTAAAGGCCAGGATTCTACAAGTAATTTGATGGGTTAGAGAGGGTAATACAACAGTCTAACAAACCACATATAGCTTAAATGGCCCATTGTATTACTCTCTACCAATGAAAAAAAAGGGCAACTCAGTCTTTTCCCTATCCTCGGCTATACCTTAGTAAGAAAGGGTATCTAAAGGATTCTAAACCTCAGGAGAAGGAGACTCCAACAACCTCCACCATCTTCTTGGACTTTCATCTTATTATCTTCTTTTTCTTAGGGTTTTAGGTTTCTTTTGATTTTTCTTCCTTATTATTTCAATTTTTGTTTATGTGTTATTTTCTTTCTGTTTCACGTGTTTTTGCTACAATTTATGTATTTTCATTTATTTTCTTATGTATTAGGTTTTGTTATTTATTGTTTAACATTGATTTTTTGTTAATATAATGCTTGTTTCTTTATTTTTCAGCTTTGTCTCTTTAATTTCTTTATGTTTTCTACCAATTTATATTTTTTCTTATTAATTTCATAATGTTTTAGTATTAATTTCATTATGTTAGGTTAGATTTCCTTTATGGGGAAGATATTAATGGGATAATGGCTTTATAATTATGAGAATTGACTTAATTTTCATTAGGAATTGTATTTAGGTTCAGATTAAATTGGAATATAGGTTGAATGATATGAATTAGGGATTGTTCTATACGTTTGGCCAATCTATTTCCAATTCTTAGTTTAGTTGTTAGGTATAGGCATTTGATACTTAATCATCATTAGCAAATACTATAGATAGTGATAGGCTAACTATTTTTGTAGGTTAACTTAATCAACTTATCCTAGGATTCCAATTGTTTAAGATACACAATTTATGCTTGCGAGATTATGGCTTAAGCTAGTCATTCCCTAGTGTCTAATGCTATTGAATTTCGAAAGCTTGTTTTAGGTTATCTTGTGATTAGGGGCAAATTTTCTATCATATAGGATTTATCCAAAATTAGAGGAGCTTAGGATTCAAGAACTTATTTGGATCCATAGGCTAGCATCTTAAGTTAAACGCAATCTATATATTTCTACGATCAATTATAAGTTTTAAATAATGGACATATCTTCTACCTAGCCCTCTTTTATTGTTGTCTATTTCTTTTTATTTTTGTTCTTGCTTATTGTTTTGTTTTTGTTTGCTATCTTTTCTATTTGTTTTAAAGTTTGAAAAATTCAAGGTTTTTCTTTTCTTTTTCTTTTTCTTTTTTTTAAAACAATATTAGGAATAGCTAGAACTCCCCTTAACTCCCTGTGGGATCAACCATTACTCACCTTACTACATAATTAGTTAGGTCAGTTAGGTATTTACTATTTGGTAGTTTTAGAGCTATTGGCATGAGATATTTTTGGGACTTAGAAAATACAATTGTTCATAAAAAAACATGTAAATAATGTTACTAAGATATTAACTTATAGACACAATTACAATCTTGAATCCTAAGTTACTTTAATTATAGGCAAATTTGAGAAACTCAGAAGTTATCCTTAACTACATAATGATCTATAACAAGCTCTTCAGATTTAATTATGTAATAGGATTAAGAATAGGGAATAGTTAACTAAATCATGAAACTTAAAGAATCAAAACCCTAGGCTAAATTGATTTTTTCACAATTACTAATTCAATTAACCTATTGCTAATGATGGGGTTAACTAGTGACAATTAAAGATCATAAGCCAATACCTAGCATTTAAACTATAGATCTTAAATAGGGTGATTCAGGCTATACATAACCCCTATTTCTTGACATTTAATCAAAGTTTTAACTCAATCTTAGCATAGAACATAATATCAATTAAAACCCAATTCAAATCTCATGATAGCAATCCATTTATCCCCTTAATATCTTCTAACCCATAGAAAATTAGTCTATCATAATGAAAATAGAAAACATAATCAAGGAAAACATGATGAATAAGCAAATAGAAATGGTAAAATTGAGGTTCAACAATCTAGTTGGTAATATTTAAAGGCTTGTACAAGAATAAGTATTAAAAATCAACCTAAATGAAAGAACATGGAAACTATTGAAATACCAATAAGGAAACAATAAAAACATAATGAAAGTAAGTATTTCTCAATTTACAACACAATATGTAAGAGTATTCTCAAATACAAGGTGAAAGAAAGCTGAAATCCATAAAATAAGAAATATAAGATAAAAGAAAGCTGAAATCCATAAAATAAGAAGAAAACTAAAAAGAATTAAGTGGCGGCCCAAAGTAGAAAGAAAAGTGACGAAACGGGTCTAATTCTTGGCCTTAAATACATCCCTATTACGGTTTAAAATGATTTGGAGGAAAAGGACTCAAACCCCCCAATGAAGTTTCTAATATCAAGTATTAACTACGATGTCTAGATCATCAACAACGTCACTGAAGACCTCCACTAAATGTTTAAATTTTGACTCCTTTGCCAATCTCTCTCCAATTATTTTCAAAACTTTGTTTTTTCACCTAAAATTTGTCTTTTTAGGCTTAAACTTGCATTTCAGCTTATAACAAGAATAAATTAGGGGATTTAGCATGAAAATAAAGGTGAAACCACATTAAATCACATATTAAAAATCAGTACAATACACCTCTATCACCTTAACCATGGAAATAATCCCATGAGGGATCTTAAAGTTATTAAAGTTAACCTAGAGTCTAACAATGTTACTATAGATCTGCCTCTATTTTCCATCTTATATCTATTATAGTTAGTTCTCTACATTCTTCATTAGGTCATGCAACTAAATGCTCTTGTTTTTCCATTTCTATATTTACAGTTTCTACTTCTAATTGATCCTCACTGAATCTATCTACTTCTACTGTATCAGATGTGCCTACTTAAGACTCTTTTCTTTTTCATATGAATAGCATGTTTAAGCTCTAGATCAAAATCAAGTTCCTCAAGCTTTTAACCCTAAGTATGCATACAAAACTAAAAGAATAACTAAATAAAATAAGATATTAACTAAATAAAGCAAACAAAGTAAGAATTCAATTGTAATCCAAAAACTATAAAAAATAATAGAAATACTATAAAAAACCTTTAGAGTAATTAACATTACTATATTTGTAGTATCACTAGTTTTATTCTTTGATAATAATGTCAGAAACTTGTTGTGTTCATCTCTTAACTATACTGAAGAAATCTCTCAAACACAAACTAAAAAATCAGCTTAAGGCTAACTTTGAAGCAAGTGCACTTATTAATAAGTAATACATTAGATTTATCTAAGCCCAAACTATCATTCCTATAGGGATTATACTACAAGTACTATACCACTTGAATCACAATTATCTAAAGAATTCAAATTATCCTTATTAATGGCACTAGTGAGAAAAGGTGATCCCCTCTCCCCCTGGTCATTATCTGTATAGAAGCCTTATCCAGCCCACTACACAACTCATAATGATGCTTTCAAGTACAACTGGAAATTTTGTTAACTCAAATTATCTCACCTTATTTTTGTTAATGGTGTCCTCTTGTTCTGGCAACCTAGTTCCTACTTTGTTAAAATTTTATTTGATAGCCTTAACCTCTTTTAAGATCTCTTTGGGCTGGATAACAACTTTTCTACGAGTCAACTTTTCTTGTGAAAGAATTCTCTTAGTTTAGAGAGTGAGATTACCATCTTAACTGGAATTCACCTTAGCCAACTTCTCATAAAACTCCTTGGTCTCCCCCTCTTGCCTGGTAAACCTTCTAAGTAGGACTACAAACCTCTTCTTGAAAACATGGATGCTAAAGTTAATAAGGGGATAAATAAGTTTCTTTCTTATGTTGTTAGGCTCCAAGTTACTAATTATCTCTTTTGACCTTTTAGGTATATTGGGCCACTCACTTCATTCTCACTTTGATTATTATTTAAGATAGAGAAGGTAGAAAAAAAAAAGGTTCCTTTGGTCTGAGGTTTCTAATGTTATTCATTGTTTAAATTTTAAGTGAGAGGATTTGTGTAGACTAAAAAAGATGGAGATCTTGGTATTAAAAACGTTAAAACTTGGAATAAAGTCCTGTTGAGGAAAAGAGTCTAGATTTTGTTCACTGATTAAAAGGCTTTCTAGGTAAAGAGGGTTCACACATAAATCTAAAAAGGAAAATTTTGTAGAATGTTCAAGCTAAAACTAGTACCATTTAGACTTGGATAAAGATTTTGCAAGTACAAGATACTATTAAAAACTGATTTAGAATAAAGATCAAGATTGGCTAATCCACTCTCCTATGGTGGGACCCTTAGCCTCCTTATGGCATTCTCAAAGATTTCATCTTTCCTTCCAAAAGTTTCTGTTATTATTAGCATAAACAATTGGAACTAGAGTAATATAATCAATGGGTTCAACAATAGCCTCCTATCTTATTCTATACCCTATTTACCTGATTGCTCAACAATCAACAAGTTAGAATGGCTACTTAGTAAGTCCAAAGTGTACACAAATGCTTCTACTTCCACCTCTTCCTAATGTCCCTTGGTTTAATCCTGTTTGCTACAAGAAAGCTAACCTTAAACAAACTATCATTTTATGGCTAGCTTTTCTTAACAAGCTTCCAATGAGAGACAAAATGCTTTCTCTTTATACCCCAGATTTTTCTTTCTCTACTTAATAAATTGTAAAACTTTAAACCACCTTTGCTTTGAATTTACCTATTCCAATGTAGTTTAGTGAGCTGCACTTACACACTTCCATCTTAACTAAGTATATCTTACTTCCCTAGTTAAAGTATTATCCTGGTATCAAAATCCTTGTAACCACAACAATCAAAGCCTTCACCTCTTCAAACTCTTTCTTTCTATCTGTGTCTAAAACTTTTAGTAAGAAAGGAATAACCACGCCTTCAAAGACTATTCTTTAGACCTCCAGATCAAAATCAACAGAGTGATCTCTCATACTAATGTAATTCTCAACTCTAATACAAATAAGTGATGTTTGTTCTACTACTATATATTTTACTAACTTTTTTTTCTAGGATCATTAGAAATTATTGATAACCCAGTGATACTAAAGAAACTTGAAAAATGGAAGTAGATTATCATACCTAAAAAAAAGTATAAAGTAACATAAAGCTAGGTGGCCATCAACCTACTAGATTAAGATTCTCGAGGAATAAAGATTAAAATTCCTCTAGTTCAGCCAAACAACAAGACATCCCTCAATGAACAAGCAAGTAAACCACCTAAAAAAAGAGATAGGACTGACCACACAGAAGGATATGAAGACCCTAATTAGGCATTCCCATTTTTCACTCATTTCAATATATATAAAAGGATAGTTAGAAGATATACTCTTGGAGAATAGTCTACAGCCTTAAAAACGCCAATCCCTTAAGCTTCCACTAAAGATTACTTGTTCAAATCAAACAAATGACCCTTATAAAAAAGATTGAAGGACGAGGCATTATGGAATTTAGCATCCCCTACCAACTCTGGCTTAAATCCTTCACCAGACTCTCCTTTCATAAAAACTCCTTTTGACATGATGTTCTTTGAGAAGATTGAAAACTTAATTAATTTTACCAAATGGAGAAAAACAAAATATAAAAGGTTAGCATAGGAAAAGAGAAGGCAAGAAATAAGCTCATAAGCTATAATTAACAACCTTAATGTGATTTTTTCTTCCTTTTTTCTTTTTATTTTAGCTTTTCCTTTTAAGGCTTGAATTATTTAAGTAATGCATCTTATTTTTATTAGATCCACTAAGGTTGTTAACCTCTTTAGTAGGTCTGGGTTTCTTCTTCTTTTGGTAATAGTGGTTTTAATGGTCAGAGCTTATTGCTCCCTTATATAGAACTCTTTCTTTAATTTAATTTAGATACTAGTTTATCGAAAATTAATAATAAACTAAACACTTCAAATTAATGCAAAGGAGATCGAGAATGCAATTAAGGATTTCCAAATCTAAATGAATAACTATTGTTTCAAGTTTTCAAGTGATTTATATTATCAGGATAAAGTTATGGTTAAGACCTTTTATCTATTCGTCTTAACCTGCAATTTGGTCATTCAACAAACTTAGGTAATAGGCATAAAGATTAAGTTTAATAAAAAAATTCTTATTTTAGGATTAACGCCCTTATAATTAACTGGTGTTTGGTCATTCATTGATTTAAAAGATATTGTTTATTAATGGTTCTAATAATTAAAGTAAATTTCTCAAATTCTTAATCATCTATGACTCTATTTTAGCTAGCCAACTTGTAACAAAGGATTAAGCTCTCAAATAAATAAAGATCAACATCTAAACATGCATAAGAACTCAATTAAAACATCTAATAGCCTTACCTTAGCTAAAAAACATATTAGGTCCACATATTAATCAAAGAACACAAGATATAGAGAAAAGAACACATGTCTTATAGTGAGTCCAAATAAAAAGTAAGTTATAATTAGATCAAGAGTTTAAAAAACACCAAATTAAGCTCTAAACTAGTTTTTAACTCTAAGTCACGTACTTCAACTTTAAATTCCTCAAAAAGAATTTGGAATCTCCAATGTAAATGATACAAAGTTGGCTGCTAAAATCTTATGCTTTAACTTTGTAAGGATGCTTAAATATCTCCCAAGTAGGGTTTTTGCAAGTTGTATGCAAGTTGTCTAAAAAATATTTGAAAATCTAACTAGAAAACGTGTCTACAGATCTAAAAAATGTTTAAAAACAAACATTAATGGTGCCATTATAATGTCAAGTTAATTTTCTATCTCTAGGCTATACGTCAATAGTGGTTTACTAAAGAATAATGACGCCTTATATATGGTCATGTTGAACTACTCTAAAGAATATAACAAGGATTAACAATGGAGAACGATGACATCATTTAAAGGTTTCATTGATCTCCTACAAAATGCTCTAGACTTAATATTTTTTGATAAATCTTCATTCTTGGATGTCATCCTACAAATTAAACAATAACAAACATAAATTGGTTAACTTAACATCAAAATAGGGGTAAAGACATATCAAATAACACTACAAATTACTATAAACTTGATAGGGATGCATTTTATAGTATTTCTATATGTGTTACAATGTCATTTCATCCCTATTTTGTTATTTAAATGTTTAATTTGTATTCCTTTTGCGCTTACATGCAGATTTGACCTTTAGGCACAAATACAAGTTGAAAGGGCCATATTTTGAGAAGAATTGGAGTTCCATTGGAATTAGAAGAGGTGTGGAGCTAATTTTTGGACCTAGAGCATCAAGTTATGAAGTTTCACACCAAATTTCAAGGCCATATAACAAGCCATGAAGAGCGGAAAACAAAAACAATAAGACAAGCTCAGTTGAACATTGGTTTTGGTATAGGTGACTTCGCTGATGCATTTGGTGTACCTTTAGAGCTTAGATTACTTTGAAATTTTTTAGAGTGTAAGAGCATCATGTGAGGAGCCTACATACCAAATTTCTTGGCAATTGGAGCTGTATAAAAGGAGTTAGATCTTAAAAGGCGAAAGGGGCAGAAGCTGTCAAATTGTGGAATAAAAATGAAAATTATAAAATTATTTCATTTTTATATTTCTTAGGGAAAATTTTGACGAAATTTCTCCCACAACATCTCCAAAATCCTAGCAGCCCTCTAAGACATATATAAGGGGCACAAAAAGCATGAGAGAGGAACCCTTACATTTTTCTAAGCTCTCCATTTGTTTTAAAGTCGTCTTCTTCTTTAGTTTAGGGTTTTTTTTTGTTTCTTTTTCCATGTTTTAGCTTAGTTTAAGTATTTTCTTATTTCTACTACATTTATTTCTTGTTCTTAACCTTAGATACTTACTGTTCTTGATGTTTTTCCTATTGTTTATGCATTTATTTTCTGTTATTCCCTATTTTTGTTGTCTTTAGTTTATTTTTATATGGAATCTTGGTTTTTAATTAATATCAGTTTTGTTTCTTTTATTTTCGAGCTTATTCTCTCTATTCAGGTCATTGTTTATGCGTTGTGGTTGATTTTTCTGTATTTTCAATTTGTGTTTTGCGTTATTTTCGTGATGTTAGACTAGTTGTGTTGTGGGTTGAAAGATATTGATGGATCTTAGGCTTAATAATTGTGAGAATTAAATTGAATTGAATTGGGTTTTGTAATTTAAGTTAGGATTAAATTGGGATTCCATATAAATGTCATGAATTGAGGATTAAGGACTAGGATTAGCTACCCTAGGTATATTTTTTAGTTTAACTGCTAGGTGGTGACTTATGATACGTAATTGTCCATAGTTAATACCGCAAGTAGCAATAGGTTGATTGGGTTTGTAGATAAACTTACCTAATTAATCTAGGATTCCATTCCTCTAGGTTACATGGTCCGAGCTTGTGTGACCATGGCTTAGGTTAGTCATTCCCTAGTTTGTTAATGCTACCGCATCATTAAATCTAGAGAGCTTATTCTAGGTTGCCTCGTGATTAGGGGTAGGTTTTCTATTGCATAGGACCTATCTAAAATTGGAGGAACTGAGGGTTTGAGAGCTTGTTCGAACCTATAGGGTAGCATCTTAGACCACTCACAACTTATCAATTTTGAGGATCAATTATAAGTATAGAATCCTGGATTTATATTCTACCAAACTTTTCATATTTGTTATTTGTTTATTGTTTATTTGTTTTATTTTGTTAATGGTATTTGGTGTTTAGTTTTAATATCTTTGCATATAAGGGTTTTTGTTTTTCCTTTTTATGCAGCATTAGAATAGCTTTAGCATACCCCAGCTCCCTGTGGGATTGACCTTAACTCACCTTAGCTACTTAGTTAGGATAGTTAGGTAAATTTATTATTTGGTAGTCTACGACAAACTTATTAGTAGATAATTTTAATAGGTTTACATGGATGTTGTTTCTTACTAGTAAAGATAAATGCTTTAGATCCTTTATTAAAATTGGTAAAAGAGTACAAAAAAAATAAATAAATAAAGGCAGTATAATTGCATCAATTAGGAGTGATCATAATAGAAAATTAGAAAATGATTTCTTCGAAACTTTTTGTAATATGGCAGTGTCATAATTTATTTACATGTAGAACCCCTTATTAAAATAAATTTTTTCAGAGAAAAAATTATTAAATAATAAGAAATAGTTAGGACTATGATAAATGAGTATGATCTTCTTAAGTAGTTTTGGGTAGAAGCTATAGCTTGTGTTTGTCATATACTTAATAGGGTCTACATAAGACCAATCATATATAAGACCTCCTACACGCTTTGGCATGGGAAAAAAGTTAAAAATGATTTATTTCAAAGTTTTTAGATATAAGTGCTACATTTTGATCAGTAAGGATAACTTAGGTCAATTTGATTAAAAAACAAATGAAGGTATTTCTCTAGGTTATTCCTTAGTTAGTAAGGCATACAGAGTGTTTGATAAGAGGAACCTAGTGATTGAAGAATCAATGCATGTTGTTTGATGAATTTAATGCCCTTGATTTGAAGAAGAACTTTGGAGATGTTGATGTAGACTTATTAAAATATTGGGAGAAATTATGATTAAAACAAGAAGAAAAAGATAATCATTAAAAAATTCAAACATATACTAAGGACATTAATGCCTAGGCTTAGTAATAATCAAATTACAAATACCAAATGGGTGTTTAGGAGTAAGCTTGACAAGCTAAATTGTGAAAAACAAGGTTAGGTTAAAAGCTAAAAGTTTCAATCAAAAGGAAATAATAGATTATGAGGAAAGTTTGCATTAGTGGTTAGATCAGAGGCATTTAGGTTATTACTAGCATTTGTATCTTATATGAGTTTTAATCTTTTTTTTAGTAGATGTGAAGAGTGTTTGTCTAAATGATTTTATATAAAAAAAAGAGATTTATATTGATCAACCACCTAGTTTTGAAAACCATGATGCACCTAACTATGTGTACAGACTTTCAAAAACCTTATATAGTTTAAAATAAGCTCATAAAGCTTAGTATGAAATATTGAGTAAATTTCCTTTATAAAATAGTTTTTTCTAAGGATAGAGTTGATACCACCCTTTTCATTAAGGAGTATAATGATGATATATTAGTTGTTTAAATTTATGGTGATGATATTATTTTTGATATTATAACTGAAAGCTTGTGTAAGGAATTTTCCAAGTGTATGAATAAGGAATTTGAAATTATCATATGACGGGTGAAGCTCAATTCTTAACTTTACTTCCAAATCAAGCAAATGAAGGATGTAATTTTTATTAATCAAGCCAATTACACTGAGTCGCTACTCAAAAGATTTTGAATGGACCAAATAAAGCCATTAGGAACACATATAAGAATCATAACAAAGTTAAAAAAGGATGAAGAAGGTAAACCCATAGATGCTAAGCTTTATAAGGGCATGATAGATAGTTTACATGATCTTATAGCATGGAATCATATCTTTTCACCAGTAAACGCGTACTTAGGTATTTTTTTAGAACCACATGGCTATTTTTATGTGGATTAATTTTTAGGAAACACATTAGTGTTATAGTTTAGTAAAAAGAAAAATTTGGTAGCTTTGTCAACCACAGAAGTAGACTATGTAATGGCCAGTAGTTATTACAAGCAAGTGCTTTGGCTTAGGCAATAATTTAGAAATTATGGCATGGAGCTAAATAAGATCTCCATTAGGTATGATAACATTAGATCTACATGCCTAACTAAGAATTCATTTTAACATTCTAGGACTAAGCATATAAAGATAGGGTATCATTTTAATAGAGATCATATACAAAATGATAATATTAAATTAGAATCCATTAATACAACATACTAATCAACTGATATTTTCACTAAACTAATGAATAAAGATATGTATTGCATGATTATAAGGGAATTAAGTATGACTAAAAGTAGTTTGCTTTGAAAATTTTATGAAATTTATGTATGTTGGTTGAAATTTATGTTAATTCTTTAACAACAAGTTAGTTTTATTAATAGTTGTTATCAAGATTAACTTTTGGTATTAGTTTTATTAACATTTGATATCTTTTGAATCCTTTTTGATGATGTTAAAAAGAGAGATAAGGTTGTGTGACATTAAATCCTTTGTGTTTTCAATGATGTTCATACTTATGAATTATGAGTTTGATGCATAATTCATTTTTATGATCTCTTTCATGCTTTACCACTTGTTAATATAATAATAAACAAATTTAGGGAGAGCATAATTTGTTTTAATACATGAATTAAGGGGATTAAGTTTTTCATAATGAAAATACATTATGTTTGGATTTTAAGATAGCATTAAGCATTTAGTTTGATGTTTTACTCATGTTTTTTTAGCTCTTTAATATCACATGTTTTGTCATCATTAAAAAGGGGGAGATTTGTAAACCAAGAACGGTTTCAATCTTGGTTTTTAAGATATAAAAAAATTCTTATTACTAATGATTTAATTTATGGTGAATGGTTGTCATTGAAGGACTAGTTGATCATTGTTTAAAGTGAAAAGCTTGGAATTGAAGACCAAAGTTGAGCATAAAGTTCTTGAAGACCATAATTTAGGTAGTTTAAGTTTATTTGTAAGTTTTATTTAATAACTTAAGGGCTCAAAGTTGCATTCATAATAGATAAAGTTTTTCATAAGTGTATAAAATTTTGTGTAACAATAAACTTTTTGGTTTTAAATTTAATTGAAATATCTTGGTGTTGAAAACAACTTTGGGTCTAATTTAAAACTTGTTTGGATTGTTTTTAAAGAGAAAGAAATGGTTTTTGGAATGCTTAAGAGCTGTTTGGAATTAATTTTAACTTGAAAAGTTTCAAAATGTGTTTAAAATTAACTTGATTAAGACACTTTAAGTTTTTTATTTCAAATGTCAAGTCTCGATCATAAAAATCACCTTAAGGAACTTTTCTAAACTTGCTTAAGTTTTGGATGTTTGGAGGTGTTTATAGGTGTTTTGATTATGTTTTTGAAGAATTGTACAGTGACTTAACGACACTTCCCAATAACGAGTCAATGATGATACTGTGGTCATGTTGTTTTTCAATATCCAAATGACACCCTTTAATTGTTGTATGACCCGTGCCACTATAGTTATAGTGTTTTCCAATAGTTAAAAAATAGTCTATAACAGTATTATAAATGGCACCATTATACTCCAATTTTTATATAATGTCATAACAGAAGTGAGTGACGACACTGTTATGATGCGTTATTATGTACTTTGACAAACATTATAATAACTAGTTTTTTTAGTCTAACGGCTATTTTATTTAGAGTAAAGGCTATCTTAATCTTCTAATGTCCTTTTAAGAATGAGAGGCCTGTAAATAGATGTTCCAAGTATTATTGAACAATCTTTATAAAGTTTTATGATAATTTTTAGCATAAGAGGAATAAAAAAAGCTTTCTTTATGTTTTTTTTCAAGGCGATTGTTTGGTGATTTAGAGAAAAAGTTTGATTTTATGATTTTAGTCTAACAAGTTTTTCTTATATGGTTACCATATACTATGGAAGGGCACAATAGATGTTAGTTTTCATCTTTAAAGTTTATAGAGCTATGTAGATTATATCCATCTCTTATGTTTACTATAGGTTATATAACACTGGTTATTGATCGTGTAAGGGGACTCTACTAGCTCATAAAGTTGTGCTTAATGATATTCATCCCTTTTGGTTCCTATAGGTAGTGATAATTGGTTATTGATCGTGTAAGAGGCTTGACTCCATTATATCCTTATAACTGTTGGGATAGTGATGGACGGTGATTATAATTAGTATTAAAAAAGTGATTATTTTGTTTGAATACTGGCTTGATGGTTTTGCTCTAAGATGGTAATTTTGGTTTGTATTAGTTAGCGCTTGTTAGGAGGCATCCTTGGTTGTAACTTATTGTTGACTTTGTAGCACCTTATGCATTAATTTATTCTTAATTTAATTTCTTTAACTTTCAAAAACTAAAAACTAAAAACAAAAACAAAGCTTTCATTTATATCATTTATCTTGATAAGCTTGTGAAACTATTTAGTATTATATTTTTTAGTAAGACACCATTTAAGGTGTAATTGTTTTTATAAAAGGGGGTTTTCGATATTGATGGGATTGGGATTAACTTAGAAAGGTTCCTCTTCACCTTAAGAAATATTTGTACAAGGTTCTTCTTCACCTTCAAAACGAAGACTGGATACTGTAAGGGTTCCTTTTCATTAAAAGAAGATTGATTTTAGTAAATTTAAAGCTTGAAGTTAGAGAATGGGCATAGGCTAAGGTTTGTTAACTAAACCATTATAGAATTTAGTTTGTTAACTCTCTCTTCCCTTGCTCTTTGATTAATTAATTATGCATTACATTTATATTTATGTTGTGATGATTGAAATCATCATACGCATTGAATTATGGTTTAAGGATTACATATATCATAAAATTTGTTTAGGTGATTAACTTAGAAAATTTGAAGTACTTAATTTGTCTCCCCTCTTCGGTGAAATTTAGACTAATAATTAGAATAATATTTTATGAGATTGGTTTAAAGGATGGTACAATTGCTTTACCCACCATGAGATTCTTAAAATAATTAAATTAATTTATATTTAGTAAATCAAATTTTATTTTCATTATATAAACATTCTTTCATTGTTTAAAAGGATATTGATAGGGATGAATTAAGTTATGTTATAGTATGTGATTTCATATGGATTAATCCTTATTTTTGATGAAAAAATGCTCAATTTATGTTTATTTTGGGTTGAATGATAGGTTGAATCTTCTAGAACAAGTTCTGGATCAAAGCACCAAGTTTTGGAAGGAATTAAAGCAAAAGTGGAGTAAGGACTGTCAATCTAGGCCATCAACGATAGTTGTTGTAGATCAATAGTAGTTCAAAGTATACTACTGTTATAGGGCAAAATCCAAGTCGTTCAACAGTGGTTCAGTAGACCATCATTGAAGGATAACTAGACCGTCGTTAAGCATACTATCAGTTAGAAATAAAAGGGCAAAGATATCTTTGTCTCATTCTTAGCTTTACCCTAATTGGAAAGGGTATAAAAGGTACCTAAAGATGCAAAGACACCATTCTCCAGAAACCATAGCTATTCTCTAAAGTTTTCATCTTATTTTCCTAGAATTTCTTTATATTCTTAGGGTTACAAGTGGGTTTTACTACTATTTTGCTTTTAATCAATTTAGTTTAATGTTTTAGGTAGTGTTAAGCTTTATTTGCAATTTTAGTGATATTTTAGTTGTATTTTCATATTTCCATGTTCCAATATAGTTAGATTGAATGTTTAAAGATTTTGGGCGTTGAATCTCTTAATTAATGTGTGGATTCTTGATTATATATTAGTAAGGAGCTTGCTTGTTATTTTCTATCCTTGGAAATTGTTATTTAAGTATGATTTATGATTGTTAATTTCTATTTTTATTAATTTGAATATGTGTGGTTAATTTCCTAAGGGTTTGAAGGTATTAAATGGATGATGGGTGATTATTCATGAGAATGAAATTGGGATTTATTTGAAATGGTGTTTCTAGGATTAGGCTAAATTAGAACTTTGGTTTAATGTTAAGAATTAGGGGTTATTTTCTAAGCTTGATGACCTTTTCTATAATTCCTAATTTAAATTCTAGGATTTGAGCTCTTGATATGCAATAGTAATTAACAATTTTCATAAGTAACAATAGATTAATTGGTTTTGTAGGTGAATTTAACCAATTAGTCTAAGGTTACAATTATTTAGGTTACACTTTCCAAGCTTATGTGATGGTGGTT
>JAOXYD010217811.1:0-19384 GCA_028565735.1 Pinacopodium congolense
TTGATCACGGTTACGGTTTTTAAACCTTAACCGCCGGTTATTAAACCGACGGTTAGCCGGTTAGAAACCTAACCGTGGTCAGGGCTAGTTCTAGAGTTAGCTAAAATTTTGTTTTTAATTTGTGGAAGGCAATTTGAGTTGGTTTAAAAATTGCTTTTTATATACATCTAAAATGTCACTATTTTTCTGTTTTTGAGTTCACTACATATTTTGGATATCTAAATCAGTTTTAGGTATATAATCTTGCTTTTTTTAGTTTTTTTTATGATCTTAAGATTGTCTAGGTATATTTATTTTGATTTTTGGGCACTTATATCTTCTATTTAGGGTTCTTATTTACAGACTTCTTAAAATTTTCCAAATTTCACGTGCTTACTTTCTTTTAAATATTTGGGCATCTAAATCTGATTTGTTTGCTTCCAAAATATATTTTGGTTTTTTTAAGTATTAGGAGTATTATTCAATATTTAATTGAATTTTAGGAGGCTTAATTGATTATTTTTCTTGTCTATCGAATCTGTTCAAATTTGGATTAAGTGAACATTTTAGATTGTGTTTCATTATCATACAAGTTTTTGTGTGCATCAAATTATCCATATTAAGTTTATTTAAACTTTAATTTGTGTGATTGATCATTCATTCAATTAGTGAAATAAGTGAAAGACATTCATACGTGTCTTTAGTTACTAAAAATTGGGTATTTGCATTGTTGGGTTAGTTAAGTGTGCTAAGGCTTCTCTTTATCATATAAAGATTGAGGTTACTGTTCACCTTTCATAAGAAGATTGGAAAAGCTCCTCTTTGCCTCAAAAGACTGGATAGTTAAGGTTCCTCTTGCTTAGAAAAGGATTATTGTGTAGAGGTTACGCTTTTCCTAGAAAAAGATTAGTTGTAAAGGCTACTCTTTGCCCAGAAAATGATTGTAATTGTTTTTTCTTTAGTTAGTAAAGAACATTATCCAACAAGTCGTTGGAGAGGAGACATATCCTATCGTTGGTGTAGGTGAACTTCTTTAACAAATTGTGTGCTTTGCCCTCTCTTCTCAACTCTCTTTACTTATCGTATTATGTGTTATCATTTTAGCATTCACCATTGCATATCTCATTAAATCAAATTGGTTAGGTATTAATTTTTAATTCCCAATGAAGTTTTTTCAATACTCAATTCACCCCCTCTTCAGTTCCCTTATGGCTTACAATTAATATCAAATCTTTGTCTCACATTTCCATAATTTATAAAAAAATTGTGAGTAAAGACTAGAAATAGTACATTGTTTTGGTCAAGAAGTTTTAGATATTCATAGGCCACCAATTTTTGATGGTAATGACTTTTTGATATGGAAAATTAGAATCAAGTTTTTTGTTATGGGCCAAGATTAACATTTGTAGGAAATTATTTCAAATAGCTCTAATGCTCTTTTAAATGATCAAGAAGTTGTTCTCTTAAATGGCAAGTCCATGCATATCATATATGATGTATTAGATAGGAATGTCTTTGATAAAATATCCACGTGCAAATCTGATTTTGAGATTTGGTGTTGGTTAGACCAAATATATGCAAGAGGCATTGAAGAAGAAGAAGTGATGGAAGTGGAGAAAACTAAATATAAGGAAGAGACTTCAAACACATTCCTTATAGTCTTCGTGGAAGATACTCCATCATCATCAAATGTTGAAAACAAAAGCAATGAGTTACCATCTAGCTCTAACTATAATGATGATGAGTATAATGCTTTAGAAGTAGATTTGAGCTATGATGAATTGGTTAGATGTTTTGAACGTGTTACTATAAGAAGGAAGAAACTATCTTTCAAGCACAAGGAATGTCTGAAGTTGATGGATGGTCTTAGAGTCGAAACTGAGAAATTAAAGAATGATTTGCATACTTTAGATTCTAAGAATACGAATGTAGTTTTTAATAATTGTATGATTGAAAATGATAGATTAAAAAATATAAAGTATTGTTTAAGAAAAGAATTGGATGATTGTTTTCATGAGAAAGAGAAATTGAAAAATGAACTACATGACATGTTAGAATCTAAAATGCATGCATATTAGAAATTCATTGGTTAAAGATTGAAACAAATGCCATGTTAAATTCTAAAAGTGTGGATGTTGGCATGCATAACAATGATCATAAATGGATACATGAAAATGAGTCTTTAAAGAAAGAATTAGAAGTCCTTAAGGAATCATTGTCAACATACGTAAAGGGCAAAGAAAAGTTAGGTTGCATGCTAAGAGGCCAAACATTCATTATAGGCCAAGAGTGCAATAAAGAAGAAACTTTGGATATGATACATCAAGATTTGCATGTAGGAACAACTTTAGACCAAAAATGCATTTTCATAAAGATACATATATTTGTGATCATTGTGGTAGGTTTGATCATCTGGAAAGATTTTGTTTTGATAAGCTATCTAGCCCTTCTAGTTTGCAAAATAATTTAGGAACTAGAAAGGTATCTAATCCCCAAGGACCCAAATTTATGTAGGTACGAAAGATATGTTGAATTTTGTTTTGTAGGTGCTTGACTATCAAGTGTATCTCCAAAATCCAACTATCAGTGATTGAATATCTAGTGAATCTCCTAAAGAAAATGAAGAAAATCACCAAGGTATATTACTAAACCAAGTAAGGGAAAAGAAGTTGCAGTTGATGATATAATAAAGAAAAGGGAGGTATTCCTTTAACTTGATAGCTTAATGAGCTTGAATGATCTATTAAATGATTGATGCTCTTATAATGATATTTAAAATTTTGGATGAATTAATGTGATGATAAAATTTACAATGTCTTAGGAACAATTGGAGTGAAGTGATGGATTATATTCACATCATGGTCTTGATTATGCTTTTGATATTTGATGATTTAGAGATGAAAATATTTTTAAATTATGAATGATGGAATCTAGATTATTCTTAAAAAAAATTCTAAGTGATGTAATATGCATCATTGTCTTGATCAATTCCAGATAAAGGTTTTTAGTTTATAGTTAATATCTTTAATCAAATTGAATGATTCTTGGTTGGTTGAATTGTTTCATTGTTGATTTGATTTGCTACATGGATAGATCATTGTATGACTAGGAAAATTATGAATGGTGAAAGTATGTTTTGGTAAATCTACTCAATATGCAATTGTTTGATAATTGATTAATTTGAGTGATTATTTTATGTTAATAAGAGTGATGATGTTGATATAGGTTTATCTAGAGCTTATAGAGTGTTTAATAGGAGGAATATGATGATTACAGAGACAATGCATGTTGTTTTTAATGAATCTAATCTATTTTTTATGAAGAACAGTATTGATGATTATTTAGATTTAAGCAAGGATATGGAGAAATTAGGGTTGGAAGAGCTTAAATAAGACACCGTAGATACCTAACCTTTACCATATGAGCTTATTATTGAACAAAGTGAGATTAGGAGAGATGAGAGCTTACCTAAAGAGTGGAGATTTAAGAAAGACTATCCCCTCAAACCAAATCATAGGTGAAGTAGGAAGAGGAGTAGCAACGAGATCAAACATTAGAGATTTATCTCAAATGGCATTTATTTTAAACATATAGCCTAAAACCATAAATGAAGTAGGAAGCAATGAGAGTTGGACTTTAGCCATGAATGAAAAGCTGAACCAGTTTGAAAGAAACAAGGTAAGTAGTGCAATGGATCAAAGGAGAGGCTCTAGATGAGGTCATTTGTGGTTATATTATAGTTCCAAATATTATCTCTAAATATTTTAGAGAATTTGGATCCCATAGGGAAGTTTGAACTATTAATCAGTCAAGGAGTTAAAAGATCATTGAGAATGTCTTAAGGATGCCATGGATCTTGCCACAGAAAAGTAGAGAGCCCATTCCAATCTTAATTTTGAATTAATTTTTAATGAGATCCCTCATTTGCAAAATTTTTCTCTAACTCCAAAAACGTCCATTTTTAACTTTGGCATTCTAAAACTCGTTGATAAAATTATAAAATTCCAAAATAAATTTCCTAACTAAATATTAGACAAAAGAAATAGTTATAATAGTTTTTAGGAATTCTAGGTTACAGCATGAATTTTATTCCAAACCTAAATAGATTATGTAAATCTTTATAAGATAGGCTAAAGAAAAAACTTACTCCTAAGAAAAAACAACACACAAATATAGTAAAACAATTCAAAATACAAAAAAAGAGATATTTAAATATTACATTTAGCTAATTCAAAAACTTATAAAATCATAAAAACTGATTCCTTTGGCTTGAGATGTGGAGGAATTTTAAAACAAATTGTTAATTCATATAATATACGTTGGTATTATAATTCTACCTAAGGTAATTATTCCACTCTCAAGAAAGAAATTCTTACTATTCTATTATTTATTATGAAATTTCAAAGAAAATTATTAAGTTACAAAATTTCTTCTTTATATTGATTGTGAATCCCCAAAAAACATCGTACAAAAAAATATTGAAAACATTGCATTAACATAAATTTTTACTAAATGATAAGCTTTTTCACATCATGATTCCAAAGCCCAAAACAATAGATTCACCCTAAATAACTCTTCCAACAAAACTTCAATCAAAGTCTCTACAATAGTACAACTAACAAAATTTTAGAAGAAGAAAAACTAGTTCCATATGTTCTTTCAAAACATCAAGGTGAGGCATCCATATCTTGATCTCCATAAATGAATACACATGAGAGGTTTTGTATAACCTATCTACAAGGCTGGGGTTCATAATAACTAGAAGAGATTCCTTAGAAGAATACCCTTAAAAGAAATACTTTCAAAATTGGATATATAAAATTTGGACAGAAATTTTTTTTACATCATTTAAAAACTCTCTTCAAAACTAATTTATAAATCCAATATTTTTTTATAAATCTTTTCCAAATTTTACAAAAGTCTTATTCTAAGGTTCATGTTTTGAAAAAGAATCATTGCGAAGTGTCTTGAAAATTGAAAATAGTTTTTATAATTCCAATTATATTTTTGAAAAAATAACATTATGAATCATGAGATTTATTAAAACCACAAATTTATTATCTCTATATTTTAAAAGAATCTAAATTCATCAAAACAAAATATCACTTTATTAAAATTGACAAAACTACTTTTGTTTATTTTATATGTTAGATCATGAAAATTATTTACCTTATAAACTAAGCCAAGAGTTTTGACAATCAAAGAAATTTGAAATAAAATTTTCACAAATATATCATACTTTATTCACCCTTAATTAAAATATTTGTTAATTATTTTTATTTATATTCTCTTTTAAATATATTTTATTAATTAAAAAATCTCATACATTTTTTTAATTTTTATTAGTCAAAGAAAATTATGGCTAGTAGGGTACAAAATAGTGTAGATAACATGAAAATTTTATATATCAAAACGAAGTTGCAATATTTAGACTTGAGAAACTTAAGAACAAGTTTTATTTTCAAAGAAAATTAAGAAGTTCCATAATCATCAATAATACTATCTAATTACTTTTCAATAAATAATATGATAGTCAATTGCAATTGTTTCTTGACAAAAATATCTTGTTTAGATAAATATTAAAATAAGTCATTTTTGTCATAACATAATTGCTGACTATTAATAATGTAAGTTTAGACAAAAAAAAATTGATAAACTACTTTGTTTACACAATTAAAAAATATTAATAGATAGTTAACTTTTGGAAAACATAATTGCTATTATACTATTGTATTGTTTACCAAAATTAATTTATTCTACATTTTTAATTTACGTTAATTAAAAAACCTTATACTAAATGAAAGACAGTGAATATATAGATAGATATTTACATATTAATCATCCAACAATTTGATTATTTTCCTTTAAACTAGTTGTAATCTAGCAACTTTTTTTTTTTTCAGAATCACTTATATGACACTTGAAAAGTTTCTTCATTTCAATATGAGATTGAAATGATAACCATAATGTTTACTTCTCTTAGTCTTGTCTTAAATGGTCAAGAAGATTAAAGAAATTGTCTAAGAAGGTATCTATTGGCCATTTTATGACACTTAAGGGAGGGGGGGAATTAGATGGTTTAAAAGTTTTTCTAGGTCTTATCCTAACGATAAAAAATTGACACTATAAAATGTGAAATTAGAGGCATGATAAAATATAAATAATTAAGATAATAATATAACTTGAATTACAGTAAACATGAAAAATAAGATAAGAGAAGAGAGATGCAAATCAATTTTATAATAGTTTAGTACATAAAGCCAATGATATAGGCACATAACTTCATACAAAAATTAAAAAAAAAACCTCAAAAGATTACTCAAAATACTTCTCCAAACATTGTAACTCAATTTGATGCTTCTTTTTACCTCTTAATGTATAACATACACTCCAAGACACCTATTTATAAGTGAAATTTTTTCAACTAGTTGTTTTTTACCATTAGAATGCTTTAAAACTATTTCATATAATTCTCGCCATTTAAACTGAATTTTGCACCTTATTGGTTAACCAGTCAGGTGCACTGGTTGACTAATATCTACCATTAATCATTCAATCTTTCTTCAAACTGGTCTGTAACACTTTTTAATACATTTTTACATATACAAACAATCCCAAAATATATCCTAATATTTTCTTTCAAAAATTCTACACATACCTACAGATGTGCACACACATCTGAAACTGGTTTTTAAAAGATTTTGATGCAATATGAGGATTATTTAAAATCTTTTTCTATAAAATTTCTCTTGATTATGCAACTTATGTATACAAATAATAAATGTGAATGCATTATGCGTTACTTAAGCCAATAATAATTTTAAGAGGACTGAGATAAGATTTACAAAAAAAAAAACAAATTACAAGATACAATCTATTTCAATTTCTATCTTAATCTTGAATTTCTATTTTACCCTGATCCTTTATGAACTCTATTTAAACTCAATTTCAAATCTAATTACAAGATACAATCTATTTTAATTTCTATCTTGATCTGGAATTTCTCTTTACTCTTATCCTTCATGAACTCTATTTAAACTCAATTTCAAATCTATCTTTTTGAAACATCACATCATTCTAAAACCTGTAGCAAGATATTTTTCCATCTTCAAAACCTAAGTGGAACCTTCCTTAATTCAACAATTTCTTCCTTTTTGACGATAAAAAATCATATAATATATGAAACTATAAAGACAAAACATATAGAAAATATGTTCTAATGTCATTTATACTTTCTTAATATCACTTAATAATTTTTAAAACCACTTATAAACTTTTCCCACCCTTTATATAATAATAAAATTATAAAACACACTAAAAGTTAATCAATAATTAAAACACAAAAATCTAAAGATATCAATATCATCAAAGTTTAAATCTCTCCTTAAATTCATATGTCATAACAAGTTATAAACAACTCAAAAGAAAAGGAAATAACTCCCTCTAAATAAAAACAAATATTATCACATTTTTTTCTTAAAAAATATCACTAAATTCTCTCCCCATTTTGGAGTCATCAAAAAGATAAACATAAAAATATAAATAAGTAAATATCATAAATTTAAACCCATACTTAAAGATTAAAAAAAGGATAATATGGATAAAAATATTTAAAAAGAAGTCAATATCATAAAAATAGTAAATATACCGTACATTAACCATTCAAAATACATCTAGGATCAAATATCAAACATCAAATATTAGATCCAAAATATGTTAAAGTATACAAGTCATCAAAAAACCTTATATACAAAAATACTATCTTAAATCTCTCAAATAAACTATTTGAAGTTGGAAGATAAGAGCAAATATCATGAAGCAATGTCAACATTTGCGAGGCAACATCTCAAAATTCATTATCCTTATCATATATTACAGAAATATTAACTCAAATATTGGCAAGAGATGTTATAATAAAATTCAAAAGAGGTCTAAAATATGTAGCTTTATCAACAATGGAAATAAAGTAACTATGTTCTTGTAAATCTTCATCATCACCATAGTGCATCAATGATGTGGTCACTTCATTTAACCATTAATAATTTTTTAGCCCATATGATTTAAAGTTAATTGATCAAAGAAAGATTGGAAATCAAGCATATCTTCTATGGAAGGAACAAGGAAATGTCAGATGATATGCCTAATAGTAAGGGAATACAAAATGCTTTGTTTTTCTTTTTAACTTGAACAAAATGAAGTCACCTAAATGAATCTTCTTAACCATCGTCAAGGTAAGAGAACGAAAGAATGTCTAATCTTAGGAAAGTGAAGTGATGTTGAATTTAATAAAAATGTGTTTAAAACATTGGATTGCATTAAGTTCTCTTACATGCTAGGTTTGCAAACGATACTTTCTCACTAGGTAGCTTAAAAATGGTCTTGACTCATGTAGTCATAAAATGAGGATAGTTGCTATGCTTGGATAAATAGTTGTAATAAGAGTATTCTTATTAAATAGAAATATTTAAGATTTCATTTAGCAAATCTTTAGAGAGATGGATAGAAATTCCCTAAACCTTAGGAACAATATGATACTCATCCCCTGCTCAACGTTTTATAAGGTTAAAGAGAAAAGTCTAGCATTGGTAAGACTAATTCTAAAAGGAAGAGTGAGTAAATGCTTCCGCATTTGTGGAATAAAAAATTGAACTAGATCATGTTTCTTAAAGTGATCTAAATAGGAAGGGAAAATAAGATAGTTTTGATAAAGCTTTATCAATATTAAAATACTAATCCTCATTATTGTTTCGTGATCTCTTACCTCTAATAGAACTACCACATCTAGTCCTAACTACGAAAAAGGAAATTTTTAGATGTTTTAAGGATGAAAAACATATTTTGGAACCTTAAGAAAGCTTTAAGATTGAGATTGCATATGGGTATTAATTAGTCAACAAAAACCTTCATAAAAATGCACTTCTATAAACCAAATTCAGCTACCTCATATTTCAATTTAGTTCTATGTTCCTATATATAGAAAATCAATGTTAGCCCTAAAGGCACTTAAGAAGTGGGTGAATTGAGAGTTCAAACAATTTTATCATAATATGATATTTTAAACAACTTAAGATAAATACAGAACTAAGGAAAGTTCTGAAACAAAAATAAAAAAATGTAATGTGTAAGCAATGTAACACAATACAAGTATGAAACAATCACTCAGTTATCAACAATATAGATATGAATAATATGTCCATAAAAATATCAACAAAAGTCAATTAACTAATCAACTATAGAATAAGAATTACCAATATTTCAATTTATTATGATAAAAATATCAAGTTATTCAAGGGTTAATAAATCAATGATACATTTAATAAAAAAAAAGGAATTTAAGGAAGAAAAAAGACACTGAGATTTATAGTAGTTTAGCAACACTAATGTTGCTTAATCTACTTACAACACCAACGATATTGGAATTTTCATATCACTAATGTAGTAATTACAAATCTTCTTTAATAAGTAAAGAGCAACCTTACATCCAATATTATTTATGCAAGGTGAAAAACAACCTTATACCAATCTTATTAAGGCAAAGAGAAGTCTAAACACAATCTTCTTTCCACAAGGGAGGTGAAGAGAAACCTCACAATCTTTTTTAAGGGTGAAGATTAATCTAAATACATTCTTCTTTCCAATGAATGAAGAGGAACTCCTTACAACTAAAATCTTCTTTCACTAAAGAAGTGAAGAGCAACCTTATAACAATACTTTTTAGGGAAAGAGTAGCCTATACAAGTCTTTTTATGAGGCAAAGAGAAACTTATACAAATTATCCCCAAAAAGGTGAACAAAAATGCATTTATAAAGGTGTTTCAGTTGAAGTACAATAAACCAAGGGCTCTTTAGTGTTTAAAAATCAAATGAATGCATAATGAGCCTATATAAACCTTAATAAAACCAAATAAGATTATTTAAAGGCTTAAGAATCAGATTTAGAACACTAAATATGAAAATATATGAAATACAGAAAATCTTAAAATTTAAACAGCTTAATGTTTATGAATTTTTATGCAAAAAGAATCAAAACCAAAATAATTGTTTAGGCACTTATTACGAACTTTACAAAACATAGGAAAATAAATTAATCACACTAAAACTTAATTACAAAATTAAGAAACTTGATTGAATAAGAAACAATCCTAACACTTGACATATTTGAGTCTAGTATCTTATATAAATGAAAACTCAACCTATATATGTAATTGAATGAAAAATATTGACTTAGAAAAATCTTAAGGCCTCAAAGAATCAATATAAATAAATAAATTTAAGATATTCAACATGCTTTAAATATGTTGACACTTAATATATTTATTGAAAGATAAAATGTTGACACTTACACATGCTTAAGATATTCAACAAATGATCTTGAATCTTGTATAATATTTTATCTTTCCCTCCCTTCAATTATGACCTTTAAATCCAATCTTTCATCATCATATATACCTAACTTTAGACCTTTATAACATGTATTCAAATCAGTAGTAAACTTCATGATTTTTTATCATCAAAACAAAGATCGGAACCTCCATTGGTTCAACAATTTAATTTGTTAAAAAAGAGCCTAAGTTATAAATATGAGTTCATGATTAAAAACTATATAATCAATTGATTAGAAGGTTTGAAATGGTCACATTAGCTCCCAATTGCATTTTGAAGGAGTTAATTTTATATAATAGTATATAATTTATTAAAATTTTGAAAAAAAATCCCAAATTTAGGAAAACAAAAAATTATACAAAGTTGGACTTAAGTAAAGGTTCACATAACTCAATCTTGATTCTAATTTAGGAAAACATATTTAAGTTCAAGAAATTTTAAAAAATTTTGTCAAAAATTGTAAGTACCAATTATAAAACCTAATTTTTTGTTAATCCAAAATTAAGCAATCTAAATGCATTCTTGTGAAATTGATGTTCTATAATGCTTCAACATGGTTATTTAGATGTTAAATGAAAATATCAAGAAAATTTTACTATAATTTAAAATCCATAAATTTAGAAGAGTTTAGGGTTTACCCTAAGGCAATGTGAGCTAAAATATGGCAAATTAGTTCAGCGAAATAGAGCTAGACATGGAAGGGGTGTCGAAGAATGAAATGCTATCACTAAAGACTCACCAGAAGGTAAGACATCTTTAGAGAAGAGAAGGGCATGCCCTAAATGACAACAAAAAACTTTGTGGGATTTCTAAGAAATTAATGAAAATTTGAGATTCAAGAAGAAGAGGAAAGTTATTAAATAGATGAAGTCTAAAAGAGAGGGATTTTGTTCAATTTGAGGGAGTATCATCACAAATAGTGGTTTTAGAGAGTAAGATACTGAATCGTGCAAAGAAATTGATAAGTGGGAAAGAAAGTATTGAAAAAACTTAGTTTACTAGTCGACCAATCCTAACTATTGATTGATGATCTATTGATCGATCCCTCTAATTATTAGTCGACCACTTACTAGTTGACTAGTTTGTCCATTAATGGATCAATGTGTATAGCAAATATACATTTTTTCCCAGATTCTTCTCTAAAAAATAAGAGCCACTACTCACACATAGTAAATCCCTAAAATTGACCTCAAATCAAATTAGACCTGATCATTCATAGTTCAGAAACTTTGAAATCAAACCATTTAATTTGATCATTACAATGATCAAGTATCAATCAATTTGATCAAGTATCAACTAATTCCACCTATATTTCTAAAACAATCAAGATAGCATAATCACAAAAAAATACGTTCCTCTTGTTTGTGTATCACCAATTTTCATTTCATTTCATTCTTTACTTGGTTTAACAATATGTCTTAATGATTATCCTTTTAATTTTGGAGATACCTCCAATATGCAATGACCTATAAAATAAAAAACAATATATTTTTGGTACCCACTCTAATTTGGTTCCTTAAAGGTTATTTGTTTCCTCCAATCTTTTAACATAGCATTCTAACTTCTTTTTTTTATCCTAATAGAGCCTTTAAATATGTCCAAAAAGTCAAAAAAAAATGACAAAACATTAGTGAATAAGTATGGATCCTATATGTATGAGTATATGCATTCCTAATTCTTTCATTGTAATTCCTCATATGGTAATAAGACTTAGGTGTATGATATCGTATCCTAAATTTGGGTCCATGTTCATTTTTTCCCCCTATATGACAATGTTTTCTCATAGGATATGTGTTTACATATGACAATACTCATTTTGTACATATTTTATTCATGTTTTAATTGGTATAATATTAGATTTAACGATAATTGTTTTTATGAATTTGATGCTTATTTGGTTAAATTTTGAATGTGATGTTACTCTTGATGATTTTAGTAAAAATATATGTTTTGAAGGTCTTGGTGATCATTTTGATGTATATATGGAGTTTGATGGGTTGCAGAATCAAAAAGATGAAGAAAAATGTCGAGTTAGTAAGTTTCATACCCTACGTTATGGCCATGGCACAAGTCATGGAAATTTTCAAAAGAAAAGACATTGGAGGAAATTTATTTAAAGAGAATCACGGTTAGAGTCATAATTGTGACTTTGATTGTGACCCCATCACAAGCAATCTTAAGGCCATGATGTTGACCAAGGGACTATCGGGCTTCACTCATATTTAATTATAATTTTAGGCCTTTTCACAATATTTGTTCTTTGAATGACTTAAAGTTACCACCACCAAGAGACCAAGAGCAATCCCTAAGCCATTGTTACCAGGTTTTGGAGCAATTTGAATGAGAAAAATTGATCCAAATATTAAGATTGAGAGATAAAGATTAAAGTTTTAGCAATATTTATTGAAGACTCAAGATTCCACGCATCATGAGATAAGCTTTCAATTCTCTTATTCTTTTATGATTATTGTTGATCCTTTTAATATGCTTAGGAACTAAATTCTCATAAGGCCTAAATGTTATAAACCCTAAGATGTAGTGTTAGTTGTTATTTCTTTGATTCAATGTATGAATTTCCAGATTTTGACTTAGATTTATCTATGGATATAATGACTTAGTTTTCATATATATGGAAATGTAAGTGTCAATTCCATATCTTATTTCATGAGTTTAGACCTAGAGATCATCCATATGAATAAATTGATTCATAGGTAACGAGTCTTATATGGAGATGTAGAGATAGACTTACATAATATTTCCTAGTTAGGTGGGAATCTAGCCAAAACATTAGGTTTTATAAATCACAATAATGCTTCCAATTGAGGTATTAATTGAGAAGAACTTATAATTAATCAATCAAGAGAATAGCAATTATATACCTTGAGAGAGAGTATGATTCACTTTAGAGATCCTACAATCTACGAGAATTTAGAAAGAATGTTCAAATGAAGTTAAATAGTTAATATGAACATATCTTAGGGGATTAATTATCTAGATCCTAACTTTGTTAATTGCATACTTAATCTAGTAATTTTACTTTGGATATATTAGTTAGTTGTTTAGTTTAATTTAGTTAATCATCAAATCATTAAATTTGGATAGGTTAAATAACAGCGAGATGGAGATTACTAGTGGTCCATTCACAATCCTTATAGGGCGATAATCTGGCTCAACTAAGCTATATTATAAGGCGACGATGCACTTGCCTATTAATGGTCTTGGTATTGATTATTTTAAGCTTTGTATTTTATTTTATTAAAACTTAGAGGATTGAAAAAGACCCTTTAAGTTTTTTGTTATCATTACTGTGGATTGATTATGGATATTAGGAAATATTAATCTTTGTTAAAGTAACTATTTTTTTGTTGATTTTAATTTTCTATTTTTATTTGTTTAAAAATATTCCTCTCTTGATCTTTTATTCAAAACCATCAACCTGACTTTCAACCCTAACAATAACCTAGGCAGCCGCTTTTAGAGGAACTTCTAATAAAATACATTACTAATTTGGATGTTTTCTTCCAAAACACCGAGGCGTTAATAAAGAACCTAGACAATTAAGTGGACCAACTTGACCAAAGTATTTATAAGAGGCCATTAGATACCTTACCAAGAAACACATAGAAGAATCCAAAGGAGAAGATACATGTGGTGTTTATGAAAAATGTCAAGGAGGAAACCTTATTTAGAGAAGTTGGAAAGACTAAAGGGGGAGGAAGCTAGTGAGATGGAAAGAACAAAGAAAGAAACTGATCAGAAGAGGATTTCAAAGAAGAATGAAGAAAAGAAGAAGAAAATAGTTGAGGAGCACAAGTTGAGAACTTCATATCCTAGTAGGATACACCCAGATAAGTAAGAGGAATGTGTAGTCAAATTCCTAGATCCTATTAAAAAATCATATATTAACATGTTGCTTGTTGAATCTCTTTTGTAGATTTTTAAGTATGCAAAATTTGTGCACGTTCTCCTTTTGAATAAGAAGGCAAAGTACTCTGTGAAGATAGGAATAAGTAAGGAATGTTCAACAACATTCGTGGGAAACCTAAGATAAAATATAAAAGATTAAGGAAGTTTTTCAGTTCCTTACACCATAGGAAGTATACATTTGAATGACACATTGGCTAATCTAGTTTAAGGAATTAATCTTATGTTGCACAATATGTTTTAGGAATTAGGATTTGAAATCACGAAACCCATTAGAATGAGTCTTCAATTAGATTATAAATCCATAAAACATCCTAGGTGCATAGTCAGAGATGTGCTAATGATGTTTTACAAAAGAAATTGACTTTTAAGATTGAAGATGAATATATTACTTTTTCCAATTATGAAACAATAAAGTCATCTTCTAATGAAAAACAAAATTGATCTTCTTTGAACGTATATAGTTATAAAATTTTTAGTGCTTTCTAAGGGACGATAAAACATAATCTATCAAAGTTTGAGTTGAAGATGAAGTTAAGCTACGTACATCAAGGAGTAGGGAAGAGCTCCACCCTAAATTTGAAGGAGCTTGATGAGTGGAGAAAATAAGATAATAAGGTTATAAATATCCCTAATGGGAAATCCAAGAAGAAAAAGTGTTCTTGGAATAGAAAATTTAAAAAAATCAACTTAATAATATTGTCGAGCTTACAACGTTAAACAAGCATTTGTTAAGTGGGAGTCCAAGGTTATCATATGTATTTTTTTATGTTTTGCTTTAATTTTTAGAATTTGTTGTATTTAGGTTTAATTGAGTCAACTTACATATGATTATGTGTTTATTTTTTATTTGAATATAATGTCGATTTTGGTTGCTAATTTAATCTATACTTATTTAACTTTGTATGAGGATGAGTTTAGAGGTATTGGAACACATTTATAGTGAAAAAAAATATTATAAGTTTCAAAGCCTAAGTAGTGTGTGTCATAACTTGTGTCACAGCTATGACACGATTGTGAAGTTGGTCACAGGCATGAAGTGCAGGGGAATTTAGATCCAGTAGGATCCATGGCCTAGGTCATGGCCCAACAGCACATTTTTAAAACATCCAAACCTAATACCCTTTCATCTTTTCACCTATATCTAGCCGTCCTTTAACTCTCCCACCTTCTATCACTTATCCAACCCTAAATCAACCTCCCAAAGTGATTTTTGTGCATCAATTCATAAGTTCTTTATCAAATCAACAACATATTTCTTCTGTCTTTGCATTAAAAACATGAAAATTAGGTTTTGTCTCATAAGTTAGTGTTTAAGCATGGGTGGAGCATTATTAGTCAATTTTATGTGATTTTCCACCATATTTGAAGTTATTTATTAATTTATGATGCCCTAACATATGAGATATTCCTTATTTATAATTCCCCATCTACCTTTGATTTGGCTTGCATAGTTTTTCAAATGGAGGTAGTATGTTATATTAATTTGGTGCCTTGTCCTTATGAAAATTATGGTTTTGAAGCGTTGCTTGAGTTGATTATGAATGTTTTATGCTTATTAAACTTATAAAAACCACTTGTTGATGTTAAAAACTCTATGTGAAATTTTTCTAAACCAAATTTAGAGGAAAATTGAGGTTGTGAATATTTATAAAATGATGATTGATGTACATTATGTTTGAATTTCATATGTTTAACATATGTTTCTTCTATTTGGAATTTTTATTGTCATAGGTGCCTAAAATAATAGCTTACATGTTGATTATGATTCATTAGCACCTTAACAACTTTCCTGTTATGATCTAATGATATGTTTAGCATGCTACTGCTATAATTTATGTTAGGAGGTTGATAATTTTCAATGTTTCATATGACTTGGACATAAATAATTAAAGAACACACTATAGGACTCAATGTTTTGATTCCAATCACTTATTATATGACCATTATAGTGTTTATACATGCTTATATGCTTATGAATCATGGGTTATAGGCATGAATACAGTTACTTAAATTTGTTTTAGTGTTAATAATTACAATAAATCACATCAAGAGTCAAGAAATTGATAAAAAGAGGATATACAAAGGAAGCTTCATTTATGAGCATAGATACTGAACAATCTACTCTATAGTTCAATAGCCCTAAAGCAATAAATAAGTATCAAGTGCTTAGAAAGCTTATGATAGAACCTAATAAGTACTTAGTTTTTAAGCACTTGGAACCATTAGATTTAGTTGAAATTATTAGGTATTACCTGGAATTATAAGGTTAGGATCTTTCTGTGGAGATAAAGGAGCTTGGTTATGTAAATTTTTTTATGAAAAATTTTAACCAAATTTAAATTTAAAAAATACTTTTTAAAATTAGAGGATAATGATGTAATGGGGTTCTAGCTAGTTGGGAAACAATTGAAAATTTCTTGGGATTTTATCATTAAATTAGGAGTAATAGCTCCTATAAGAGAAACTTACCATCCATTAAGGAGGCTCAGTTGGAGTTCAACAATAATAGTTAAGCCTAAAATTTTGGAGAGAAATAAGAGGTGGTATCTATCAGGTAGATTTCACTAAGATAAAGACCCTAGAGTTTAGAATCCTTCATAGGTTAATAACCTCAATGACAAGAGGTAGTCATGAGAGTTCTGGGACAGTTAACTAAGGTGATTTAATATATTTATGGTGTATTGTACACAGAGTTAGATCCAAGCTAAGGGGTTGTTATAGCTCAACATTTTAGCCACCAAATCAAAAAAGACAAGAGAGTCACCTAGTGGATCATTTAATATCATAAGGTTAGCAATAAATTTGCGGATTTAGTAAATTATACTAGATCTAAGACTACATTTTAACATAGATCCATTGGGTGCTTTTGTTTGGAATTGGATGGGATTGGCAACAAGAGTTAAGGAACATCTTGGCTTAAGCGAGCTTAGTCATGACTTTAATATGATCTAGACTTCATTGATGAGATTAAGGATGATAATAAGGGCTGAATTTGGGCCACTACAGATGAGGCCTCTTCCTTAGCTACACTAATTGATCAACTTAGTGCCTAGGTAGTGTCATGCATCTTGAGATGTCAACATTATTGTCTAAGTCTGATGTTAGACATATGGAGTACCAGTAAGTGCAATAGGAGAGATAAGAGGAGGAACAATGATGACAACAAGCTAGATGGGAGGAGGAACAAACTATGCAGTGTAAATTGATGCAATTCCATCGCTAATCACCTCCTCCAGTGGATGATTAATGCTACATTCTTCTGGATCACTATAATGATCATGTTTGATTTTCTTTTATTTCGTTTCTTTGTATTGCATTTTCTTTATTTTTATTTTCAATTCATTATGGATGTTTTAGTATTTTCAATTTTTAGGATTTATTTTTAAGTTCTTTTTATTTCATTATTATGTTATTTTATCATTCTCGATATAATCCTTTGGACTAATCTTTTACTTAGTGATTACATTCAAGAATGAAAAAAGCTTTGCTTTCTTTTCTCCAAGCATTCAAATCATATGGAATAGATTTCTTCGACCATGCCTATGCTTGGACTTCTACATTTAGGGGAGAGTTATTCTATTTTGTCTTACACTTATGACACTTTAACTTAAGTAAGAGACGGGTCAAGGGGGGATGAACATATTGAAAACATGCACACTTGAATTGTTAAGAGTTTAAGAGTGATTACATGGATATTCCACCTTAAAATAATTTTGATTATTAGTTAATTTTTAATTTTGGTATTATAATGCAATTAATGTACTTGATATAGTGATCATTAAATAACTCTTTATTGATTTCTAATCCCTAATTTTTCTTTTTCTTTTTATTTTTATGAATTGCATGTGTTGGTGACCATTTTACATAATATGAAGTTTATAAGGTATTTTATATGCACTGTTATATGAATATAGAATACTGTGCTTAATTTAAATATATGAAAAAGATGTGCTTGTTAAACAAAGAGAATGTAAATTTTCTTTCCACTTCATTGACTTCAGACTAATAAAAAATTTCAAAGTTTATGAGTGATGCTAGGAACCATTTAATAGGGTAAACTAACTGAGCAATCGAGAGTGTTCATGATAAGGTGTTCATCTTCACATTAAAAGGCTAGCTGACATTCAAACAGATATAAAAGAGTATCCTAGTTGAGTAACTAAGAGTCATTTATGATAAGGTGCTTGCCTTCATGTCAAAAGACTAGGTGATCCCTAAATAAATGCTTTAATTTAAATTTAAATTTTGAATATTTTGTTTAAAGCATCCTTGACTAAATTTGTGTGATCAATTATATGAAATTACTTCAATGGTTAATATTGTGTATAAAAGAGTTACTTATTACTAACTATATGACTTTATGCGAAATTTTTTTGTCATGATAGAATCGAAAGGTGTAAACTATGTCAAGTACATTGATTTGAAATTTTTTATACTCAATTAATTTTTAAATTTTGATTAGAATTATTTTTCATAGAATTTCTAAGTTTTTGCTTAAGGACAAGAAATAGTTTAAATGTGGGGATATTTGATAGTACTCGTTTTATAAATATTTTAGGCATGTTTCCATAGCCATAATCTTAGGTTTGAGGGTACTTTTCATATGAATTTGATGCTCCTTTGGTAAAAGTTGGAATGTGATATTGCTTGCGCTAATTTTGTTTTTGTTTTTTTATTTTTTGTAAATCTTGACAATCATTTTGATGCATATATAGGGTTTAATGGGTTGTGGATTAAAAAATGAAGAAAAATGTCAAATCAATGAGTTTTAAACCTTAAGCCACAACCATGGAATAAGCCATGGAAATGTTTAGGAGAAAAACATGTTAGAGGAAATCTATCCAAAGAGAATCACATGACTGTGGCTGTGGCCCCATCATAGGTAATACCACGACTATGATCCTGGCCATAGGATTATCATGCCATGGAAATTTTTAGGAGAAAAATGCATTGGGTAAAATATGTCCAAAGAGAATCATGGACAACGTCCATGGCTCTGGCCATTGCCCCATCATAAGTAATATCACAACTATGATCCTGGAAATAGGATTATCGAACTCCACTCTTATTTAAATGTAATTTTAGGTCTTTTGAT
>JAOXYD010217838.1:0-19381 GCA_028565735.1 Pinacopodium congolense
ATAATGTGATAATATTCTTGTAAAATTGGAATTATTTTAAAAAGTATATTAAAAAATTTTAGTATAGGTAATTTTATAAGATAAGAATGTGCCTCTTAAATTTGTGGAATTCATTTGTAAATCCCAACTATTTTAGTGACATTTGGATTAGTTATGTTGAATTCCATGGAATTTAAATCTCAGAATTGAAATGAACAGTTTTTTGTATTTCAAATACAAAAATTTGGAATTGAAAATGAATTCCACAAAATTTTGTGGAATTCTTTTGTTCCAAACAGGCTCTAAGGTAGATTTCTCGAATCCTTAATTATCTAATATTTTTATCTTAAGTGGCCAAGTTAAGACAAATATTAACCATTTAATTAAACAAAGATTATCATTTAACATGCATAAAAAAAACCCAATTAAAGCATCTTCTAGCTTTACCTTAGCTAAAATTCATATTAGGAATGCATATTAATCAAAGAACAAGAGAGATAATACTTAAATAACTTGTTCTTGCATATATCTAAAAAAGAGTAAGAAATACAAGAGATTAAAGAGTTTATAATGAATCAAGTTAAGCTCCAAGATGAAATACAACTTTAAATCACTTGTACAAACCATTTTTAATATGAAAATAACCTAAAAATTTAAAAAACAAAGACTGGAAAAAGAAAAAAAAGAGAAAACCTAACCTAGAGAGAGAAAACTACAATCTTAACTAAAGAAATATTTTGGTTGCCTAAAACTCTTCCTTCATGCATGAAAATGGCTTATAAAGCTTCCTTTATATGTCTCCTGCAAGTGGTTACAAGTAGAGCAAGTTACAATTGAAATTGGTAGAGATACAACTAGAAAAATGAGACAAAGTACTTAAACAGCGCTTAAGTTAACACTAAATAGCATCATTTAACCCCCACCATTTAACTTAGCAAGCCTTCAATGCCGGTTGGAGTAAACCGTCATTTATCTCCTAAAGTGTGATGTTTTTGCTACTTTTCGAGAATTTCTTCACTTTTAAACTTCAATCTGCAAATCAAATATTTTCAAATATAAATCAAATAATTTAACATCAAATTAGGGGTATATGCTCATCAAATAATTATGGAAAAGACTGTGAATTATGCCCTTAATACCAAGCCAAGAGTGTTAAGCCTATAGCATTGGAGAACAAGTAGAACAAGGAAACTTTGTGGGCAGAAAATTTAACAATAATACTTTATACAAATTCTTTATAATCCAAGATAAAGACAACCTTCGAGTGCACTGGCATGGATGAGCTATTAGTAAAGTTTATTACCATAATTGAGGATCATCTCTAAAAGGTTAAATCATCTATGTGCAAGAGCTTTAAATAGAATATTTGGATAAGCAAGTTTTTGAAGAGCCATAAAGTACATGCCAAGTTAACCACATGCCCAAAATAAAAGCACAACTGGAAACTATCGTACTGAGGAGAGGAAAAAAGTTAGTTAGGAGCGAAAATCCTAAGAAAAAGAAGAGCTTGCAGTTAGAAAGGGGACAAAAAAAGGTGAAGAAAGGGAGGAGAAAGAAGAAGAGAAAAGTGAAGGATAAAAAAAAGACAATGGAAGAGCACAAGCCACTGATCCCATGGCCTAGACTATAAAAGATTGTCAAGATAAATAATTTGGTAAGTTTTTAGAACTTCTTAAATAATTACATATTAAGATACCATTTGTAGAAGCTTTATTACAAATGCTGAAATACGTCAAATTATCGGAGGATCTCCTTCTTCTAAGTAAGATTAAGCTGGAGGTGCTATCCGTAATGCAATTGAATGAAGACTATTTTACCATCTTACAAAACAAACTACCACAAAAACTACAGGATCCAAGGAATTTCGCTATCCCTTGCATTATTGGTAGTTTATTTTTTGATAAGGCACTAGCGGGTTTGGGTGCTAGTATAAATTTGATGCCATATCATTTATTTAGTAAGTTAGGACTTGGTGAACCAAAAACAATAAGGATGAGCATCCATTTAGCTGATAGATCCATAAAATATCCTAGGGGAATAATTGAGGATATTTTAGTAAAAGTTTATAAATTTATCTTTCTGGTTGATTTCAAGATTTTGGACATAGATGATGAAGTAGAGATTCCTTTGATCCTTGGTATACCTTTATTGACTATAACTAAGACATTGATAGATATGCATGTTAGAAAGCTAAAACTTAAGGTTGAGATGAAGAATTTGTATTTAGAATCTCTAAATCCATGAAACATTCTATGATACAAGTTTTTGTTTATATGTGATTGATGCTAAAAGTTCTAATATTTCGTAGGAGACAGTCACACTTATTGGAGGCATGTATAGCTAAAGGAGAAGGAGGAGGGATGTTTAGTCTTGAGGTACTAAAGCAGAAAGAATATTTGAATGCTAACAAATCAACAAAGATAGCACAAGAGTTGATGTTTGAAGATCTTGACAAACCAAAAGAGGGCAAACTAAAACACTTAGTTGAAGAACCCTTGGAGTTAGAATCGAAGAGACTACCAGAACACTTAGAGTATGTTTTCTTAGATGAAAATTCAAAATGACCTATGATTGTATCTACTGAATTGTTGCAAGACTAAAATGAGAAGTTATTGCGAGTTTTAAGGGAGAAAAAGGCCATTATATGGAAAATATCAGACATCAAGGGGATTAACCCTTCTTTTTTCACTCGTAAGATCTTATTTGGAGGATGATGACAAGTCAATAGTACAACCTTAATGAAGGCTCAAACCCATAATGAAGGATGTAGTGAAGGGAGAGATAATTAAATTATTAGATGCGGAAATTATATATTCTATCTCTAATAGTTCGTAGGTAAGTTTTGTGCAAATAGTGCCAAAGAAAGGAGGGATGATAGTGATGTCAAATAAGAAGAACGAGCCTATCCCTACAACCACAGTAAAGGAATGGAGAGTGTGCATTAATTATCGTAATTTAAATGATGCTACATACAAATGATCACTTGCCATTGCTATTCATTGAGTAGATGTTAAAAAAGCCTCCGGTCATGTATAATACTGTTTCTTAGAAGGAATTTTAAGCTATTTCCAGATTCCCATAGCCTTAAAAGATTAAGAGAAGACAACTTTTACATGTTTATATGGTACATTTGCATATAAGAGAATGCTATTTGGGTTGTGCAATGCTCCTGCTACTTTTCATTGGTGTATGTTAAATATTTTTAATGATTTAGTGGAGGATATCATAGATATATTTATAGATGATTTTTCAATTTTTAGTGATTCCTTGTATCTGTATGTAGCTAAAGTGCTAATAAGGTGTGCAAAACAAATCTAGTGCTTAGTTGGGAGAAGTATCACTTTGTAGTAAAAGAAGGCATATTGCTAGGTCATAAAATTTCAGTTAAAGGCATTGAAGTGGATAAAGTAAAAATTGAAATCATTTATAAATTATCTCCACCAACATCAATAAGAGTAATTAGAATTTTTCTTGGTTATGTGAGAATTTATCAGAGCTTCATTAAGGACTTTTTCAAGATATCTAGGCCTTTTACCAAGTTATTAGAAAAAAATATGATATTTAATTTTGATGATAAGTGTTTTCATGCATTAATATATTGAAGGATAAATTAATTAACTCCCTAATCATGTTTTTACCTAGTTAGGGCGTTATCCTTCGAATTTATATGTAATGCTAGTGACTATACAATGGCAGCAATGCTTAGAAAGCATAAGGATAAATACTTTTAACTAATCTATTATGCAAGCAAGATACTAAAAAATGTACAAGAGAATCATACTACTATTAAAAAGGAGTTGCTTGCCATTATCTTTACATTTGATAAATTTAGATCATATCTTATGATGTCCAAAGTTATTGTGTATACAAATCATTAAGCTCTTAAATACTTGTTAACTAAAAGTGACAATAAATCAAGATTGATAAGATGAGTATTATTGCTGCAGGAATTTGATTTGGAAATTAAAGATAAAGAGTGATCGAAGAACATGGTTGCAAATCATCTTTCTCATCTTAAGAATCACCATTTAGAGTTACTAAAAAAGGAGGATATCAATAACACATTTCTTGATAAACACCTTTATGTAATCATTACTAAGTATGTGGCCACATCTTGGTTTTCAAATTACGCTAATTATCTAGTAGAGTAGGTCTTATTATAGGAGATGATTTATAAACAAAAGAAGAAATTTTTTGCTAATTTGAGGCATAACCCTTGAGAAGGTTCATACTTGCTTTGGGTATGTATAGACTATATAATCAAGAGATACATGGCCTACCCTGAAATAGAAGAGATTTTAAAGCCGTACCAACAAGGACTAGTTAGAGGAAATTATCATGTAAATAGTGCATCCCACAAGGTTTTAGAGTTAGATTTTTTTTAGCCTACATTGTTTAAGGATGAAAAAAGGCATATGGACATGTATGATAGTTATTAACAAGTAGGTATTCTTTCTCATCGAGATAAATTGCCTCAAATTATCATTAATATTTGTGAGATATTTAATGTTTTGGGAATTGATTCAATAGGTTCATTTCCAATATCCTTTAGTAATAGATAAATTATAGTATCTATAGATTTATGTGTCTAAATGAGTAGAACTCCAAGCATTGCCTACTAATGTTGTTAGAGTGTTTGTGAAGTTCCTTAGAGTACGTTTGGTATCACTTCTCTTTTCTGTTATTATTTTTTATTTTTGGGTACGTGTATTAGTTTTTATGTGTTTTTTTGGTACTATATTAGTATGCTGTTTTTTTTGTTTTATTCTATTTTTATTGATTTTTGTGTTTAGAAAAACAAGAAACGAAAACTAAAAACCAAAGTCATAACAAACATGGGCTTAGGAAGTTGTTTATCCAATTTTAGACACCTAGAACCTATAACCATCATAAGTGATAAGGGTATTCAATTTTGTAACCAATAGTTCGAAAAAGTGCTTAAACGATTTGGTTTAACACATAGAGTAGCTATCCTATATCACCTCCATACCAGTGGACAGTTAAAAGTTATGAATAAGGAACTAAAAAAGATACTAGAGAAAACATTTGAGAGTTCTAGGAAGGATTGGTCTATCAAAGTGAATGATCTGTTATGGGCCATTAGAACAATCTTCAAATCACTAATTAGTACCACACTATATAGGCTAGTTTATGGAAAATTTTGTCACTTACTAGTTGATCTTGAACACAAAGGATATTGGGCTATTAGGTTGGGATATTAAGCTTATTAATTATAATTTAGAATGTGTAAGTCACAAGCACTTACTTCAACTGAATAAACTTTATAAATGGTTAACAAAGTTTTTCCTTATGGTGTTGTAGAGATTTCACATCCAGAAAAAAGAACTTTCAAGGTCAATGGATATAGGCTTAAATTTTTCTTAGGGTAAGATTTCAACATTCACGCAATTGATGTTTATACCCTTTATAATCTAAATGAGATTTGAACTCCAACAAGGTCGTCGAGCTAATGACGTTAAACAAGCGTTTGTTGGGAGACAGCTTAACTCATTTGCGTTCGTAAGATTTAGCTTTATGTTTTTGTACTTTTCTTTTTTCTTATCATATCTCAATCTAACCTTTTAAGAAAAGCTTATGCTTTACTTTTTCTCTACAGGTATCAATAACAAACTTGGATCATCGATTTCTCCTAGCCTCCAATCATATAAAATGGACTTCAAGCCACCAACCTTACGTATAAAAAATAGTCTTCAATATTCAAGGGAGTCTTGTTCTCTTATTCTTTTACTTTTCTTATGCATTATTTGATTCATCCTCCAAATTGAGGAAAATTTGACTAGAGTGTGGGGGGAAGATAAATTTGAGCATGCTTTATCATATATTCAAACACTTTATTTGTTGTGAAACTAAAGAGAATGACTTGAATATCTCAATTTGGAATGATTGAAATTAAGAGTTAATTGTTAATTATGGTATTTTAATCCCATATATATTTTTGATTAAGTTAACCATTAATCAATCCCTGAATAATTTCTAATCCTAATTTTTTTCTTTTTTTTTTCTTTTTTTTATGACTTGCATATATTGTGGTGGCTTGATATGGATGTATTTTATGGTATTTTCATATATATTTTAATGTGATTTTATCCATATTTTGATGTTTAAATGCTTAATTTGTGTTTATTTTGAGTTTATATATAGGATTGATCATTAAACATAAATATAAAAAAAAGATCAAGTTTAGAAGATATTTGGAGAAGAATCGGCCAAGGACTAAAATTCTAAAATATTAATGGTCAAAAAATGGTCAATTTCTATATTCTTATACAATGGTTGGGTAGTAAGCCGTTGATGGTACTATTAACCACTGTTGGGTATCAGAAAATGAAAAAAATAAGGGCAAACAAAACTTTTTCTTCTTCAAACCACTTAAACCTTAGGAGAGACATATAAATAGATGAAGATAGAATAGATTCGGGAGTTTTGCTTCCTATTTGGGGCAACCATTTATTTTTGTGTTTTTCTTGTGTTTTCATCAAGTCTTTGCTTTCTTTATTGTGTTAGTTGATATTGTTGCATAGAATTTGTGTTTTAGGTATTGAATACATTATGTTTTATGTTTTTTCCTACTGTCTTTCCTAATTTCATTTTATTTTCCATTGTATTTTCATTTAGGTTTTGTTGAATACTTATTGAATCTTTGGTTTTTGATAGTTTAATAGTAAAGCATTAATTTCCAGCATTGTTCTTCTGATTTCTTCTATATTTTTTACATTTTTAGTGGCTATTATTATTCTTTTCATTATATTAGCTTAGTTTTATTTGGGTTAAAAAATATTTAAAAGATTAATAGGTTATAATTGTGAGAATTGGATTGGAATTTGATTGGTTATTGTGTTTTATGTTGTGATTGAGTTAGAACTCCAGTTTAATGCCATGAATTAAGGATTGTTTTATAGGATTGGCCATCTTATTTGCAATTTTTAATTTAATTGCTAGGTTTGATCTTTTAATCTATAATTTTCATTATCGAAAATCACAAGAAGAGATAGTTAATTGAATTTGTAATTGAGACTTAATCAACTTAGTCTAGAGTTATAATTTTTTCAAGTTGTATGATCCGCGCATATGAGATTATGACTTCAGTTAATTATTCCCTAATTCTTAATGCTACTGTGTCTTTGAATTTAGAGATCGTATCCTAAATTATCGTGTAATTAGGGGTGGGTTTTTGATAATATCAAACTTACCTAAAATTAGAGGAATGAGGACAAAAGTTATACCTAAGTTTATAGGCTAGTATCTTAGGCATAACACTATTTATATGTTTTGATGATTGATTGTAATTCATAAATTTGGAATATTATCTGTTTCTCATTGTTTTGAATTATTTTTTATTTGCATTAGTTTCATTAGTTATCTTTTTCTATTATTTAAATTTCATCGCATTCATGATTTTTTAAATATTTTTTAATCTTTGCACAGCATTTAAAATAACTAAAAAACACTATCCGTTCTCTGTGTGATTGACTCTAATTTTCCCTACTACATAGTTAGGACGTTTAATTAGTTTTTTATTGTTTGGTAATCCGCAACAAACTCACCAAAATTTTATCACTGTTGCTAGGGAATTGGTGATAGTGTTTATTTTTTATTTCTTATGTTATTTTTCTTTTTATTTTTGTTGATCTTTGTCTTCTTGTCTTGTTTTTGTTTTAGTTTCACATCTTTTTCGACTCTTAAGGGTTTAAAGTGGCAATGACTCATTATAAGCATAATTTTTATCCTGATATTTTATGCAGTAATTATTCTGATAATGAGTTTGAATTTCTTGTCACTTCCAAATTGGAGCAATAAATGATGAATGTCACATCCTTAATGGAGCATGTAATGACGAATGAATAATAAGCTAAGGTATGTGATATTTTCTTATTTTAAAGTTATCCTACTTGTATGTATCATATGTTCTAGGATATGCAACAGCATAACTTCAGTTCTCCACCAAGGTACTACCAACTTCAGTCACACTTTCAACTTATGCCTTCACCTCTACCTTCACCATTGCCACTATAAGTTGATGGGATGTCATTATAGGAGATTTAGAGAGTTTGGATATGAGAACTCTTCAATTCCAACAAGAAAAGAGGAGTAGCTTGAAGAATTTGGAATATCAAATGAGCTCATTGGCAAATGTGATCGAAAAAATACAAGTCCAAGTTTCTATAAGCTTTCTTAGCCAATTAAGTAGAGACCCTAGAAAGAAGGTGTACCTTATTTCATTAAAGAACATAGAATAATGAGAGAACCTAAAAAAGAAAAAAGAGGAGTAAGAGAAGCAAAGAGAGGAAAAGGAGCCAGTTCGAGAAATGAAGGAGGATGAAAAATATTCTATAATAAGTAGTCCATTGTTTGGTATTACTAATTGAGTTTTGCTTCCTTTTCCTAGCAAGTTTAAGAAGAAATAAGAAGAAGAAGAAAATAAGAGAGAGGAAGAGTTGCAAGATACAAAAGTGTTGAAAGAGTTATAGCTAAGTAAACTGACGTTGGAAGGTAACAAGTAGGATGAAGAGTGTCTACAGCCATCACTTAATTTATTAATGAGACCATTATGGAGGAAAGAAGATGTCTATAGCATATAGTGGACTTTGGAGTTCTATGGAGAAGCAATGCGATATCTCTGATGCTACGCAAAATCTTGCTGCTTATGAGCCTATTTTGAGAGAAGTTATTCTACACTCATCAATGACTTTGTGCATGTTTTCTGTCAGGCTTAAATTGCCATTTGATACTGGATAATGCACAAAAGAGGAGTCAAACTAAAGACATGAAACAAATGCTTATTGGGAGATAATAAAACTATATATTTTAATTTTTGTGTTTTTTTCTCTTTTCTAAAAAGTTTTTTAGTTTAGTTGCTCTTCATTTGAGTGCTTTCTTTCTTTCTTTTGTTTTGTTTTGTAAGAGCCAAAAGTGGGCGATTATCTCTCTACCAAGAACTTCATGGACCTTATCCAAGGGAGTTTTCTTGTTCCTATTCCCTTTTATGTTTTCATTACTTTTAAAATATTGAGGATAATGTCTCGTTTAAATGTGGGGTTGGAGAATAAGTTCAAAGATTTTCACACTTGAGTTATTGTGAGTATAAGGGTGATGATTTAAATATTTTATCTTAAAATGATCTGAATTTTTAGTTGATTGTTAATTGTGATATTTTAATGCAATTGATGTCTTTAATTTGGTAAACTTTGATTGATTCTTAAATGATTTCTAACCCTAAATTTTTTTCGCTTTTCTTTTCTTTTGAATGGTTGCATATGTTTAATAACAACTTTTGTATGATATTAAGTGCTGAAGATCATTTTATATGGTTTGACATGTGAATGTGGAATAAGATGTTTTGTTTAAATAGAAAGAAAAAGAAAAGAAAAGGTGTATTTGTTTTAAATAAGAGAGCATATTTTTCATTCCACTGTCTTTGAATCAATCTAAATATTAAAGTTATGAGTGGTGTTAATGGCCATTTGAGAGTGTGATCTAATGTAGTAACCGGGGGTATTGTCAACAAAATATTTACCTTCTCATAAAAAATTTAAAAGACATCTTAAACAAGATAAAAAGAAGTATCATAATTGAGTAACAAGAGGCATTCATGACAAGATATTTGTCTTCGGATAAAAAGCCTAGGTGATCTCCTATAAAATGCTCCAAAGATGAAATTATTGTTTATTTTTATTGTTTTGAACATCCTTGATTATATTCATATAATGATCTATATGAAATGACTTAAATGTTTGATGTTATACATTAAGGCCTGCTTCTTTACTAATTGTATGTTTGCATATGTTTAACCAAGTTTTTTTTCATAAAAGAGTTGAGATTTGAGAACTAGATTAAAGAAATTGATTAGTTTTTATTTGTGCTTAATTAGCTCTTGACTTTAGATTGAGATTGTTTGAGTGGAATGTTTAATTCATTTCTTGAGAATAAGCAATAGTTCAAGTGTAGGGGTATTTAATAATGATGTATTTTATAGTATTTTCATATGTATTTCAATGTAATTTCATCCTTATTTTGATGTTTAAATGCCTGATTTATGTTCATTTTGAATTTACACGCAATATTGATCATTAGACACAAATATAAATAAAAAAGATCAAGTTTTAAAGAGATTTGGAGAAGAATTGACCAAGGACTGAAATTCTGGACTATCAATGGTGGGTATCATTGACGCTGTTGATGTTTATAAAACTGTCATTAATGGTCAATTTCCATGTTCATCTTCTTTGGTTAAACAAAGAGTTGTTAATGGTACTGTTAAACATTATTGAGCATAAGGAAAAAGAAAAAAATAAGGGCACACAAAACTTTTGCTTCTCTAAACCACTCAAACCCCTTGGAGAGACATAAATAGATGAAGATGGAGCAGATTCGGGAATTTTTCTTCCCACTTGAGGCAGCCTTTGTTCTTTGTGTTTTTCTTGTGTCTTCCTTAGGTTTTTGCTTTCTTTCTTATGTTAGTTGAAATTATTACTTAGATTTCGTGTTTTAGGTGTTAAACACATTTTGTTTTGTGTTTTTCTTATTTTCTTTCCTAATTTAGTTTTATTTTCAATTGTATTTTCATTTGGGTTTTGTTAACTACTTGTTAAATCTTTGGTTTTTAATAGTTTAATGGTAAAGCTTTAATTTCCAGCATTGTTCTTCTTATTTCTTTTATGTTTTCTGCATTTTCAATGATTGTTATTGTTTTTTTCTTTATGTTGTTTTAGTTTTATTTAGCTTAAAAGATATTTGATGGATTAATATGTTATAATTGTGAGAATTGGATTGGAATTTGATTGGGTATTAAGTTTTATATTAAGATTGAGTGAGAACTCTGGTCTAATGCCATGAATTAGGGATTGTTTTATAAGATTGACCATCTTATTTGCAATTTCTAATTTAATTAATAGGTTTGAACTTTTAATCTATAATTGTCACTAGCAAAAATCATAAGTGACAATAAACTAATTGAATATGTAATTGAGATATAATCAACTTAGTTTAGTGTTTTAATTTTTTTTAAGTTGCATAATCATCACATGTAAGATTATAACTTAAGTTAGTCGTTCCTTGGTTTTTAATATTGCTACCCTTTTAAATCTAGAGATCATATCCTAAGTTATCTTGTAGTTAGGGGTAGGTTTTTGATCATATTACACTTACCTTAAATTGGAGGAATGAGGACAAAGGTCGTACCTAAGTTTATAGGCTAGAATCTCAGGTATAACACAATTTAGATATTTCGATGATCGATTGTAATTCATAAATCAAAAAAATATCTTCTGCCTATCTTTTCAATATTGTTATTTGTTTCCTATTGTTTTTGCGTTTTTGTTTATTTGTGTTAGTTTCATTAATTGTCGTTTTTTTTACTTTAAATTTCATCGCATCTAGGGGTTTTGTTTTTATTTTTTTTCTTTGTGCAATATTTTAAATGGCTAAGAAACATTACCAGTTCTCTGTGAAATCAACCATAACTTGCCCTATTATATAATTAGGAGGTTTGGTTAGATGTTTTATTATTTAGTAATCTGTGACAAACTCACTATGAACTTTTTGTATGATACCATATATCTAAGGCATTTCATACACATTGTTTTATGAATTGGGAATAGGATGAGTATTATTCACTAAAAATGGAAAAAAAAACATATATATGATTAAGCAAGTACAATTATTTTTACTCTGTTAACTTCATACCAATGAAATGGTTAAAGTGTATGAGTGGAACTAGTAACCATTTATGATCGTAATCTAACTAAGTAATTGGAGGTGTTTATGATAAAATGTTCAACTTCACGTCAAAAGAATAAATGATATTACAAATAAATCAAAAGGGTAATTAAGTTGAGTAATCGAGGGATATTCATGATAAGTGTTTGCCTTCACGTTAAAAAACAAAATGAATCCCAACAATTGCTCCAATGCATAATTTAAATTATGTTTTGTGTGTTTTAAAACATCCATGACCAATCTTGCATGATTATTTATATGAAACTACTTAGGTTTTGGATATTTTGTATAAGGTTTACTCTTTACTAATAGTGTGATTGTTTGTGAGAAAAATATTTTTTTTTCATGAAGGGATTGTGACATGTGAACGAAATTAAAAGCTTTGAATAATACTTATTTTTACTCAATTAACTTTCAACTCTTGATCAATTTCATTTTAAGTGGATGTTTAAGTTGTTAATTGAGGATAAGCAATAACTAAAGTGTAGGCGTATTTAATAGCACCAAAACTATATATCTTTTAGGCATGTTGTTAGGAGGATTATCTTAGGATTGAAGCACGTGCATATTTGATTGATTGTGGTATAAGATGTTACTTATGTGTTTTTCAATCATTGTTTATGTTTTGCAAGATCTTGGTGGGATTTTTTATACACTTTTGAAATTGGAAAAAAATATGGAATCAATTTGAGAAGGTAGAGCATCAAGTCATAAAAAATTTTAAGGCCAAAGAACGAGCAAAGAATAGTTTATAGTAAAAAGACCAAGAGGAGGTGAAAGTAGGAAAACTAGCTTCAAAACCATGATTTGAGACACACCCTGTCTCCTAAATAGTGTAATTCGTTTAGAAAGAACCACGAGGTGGCACACGAGGCGTGTGTCCCAAGCTATGGTTTTGCCTGCTCCTTTAAACCTAATTTCGATAACTTTTTAGAAGCTCTTGCCTTTAAAAGGCTCCAAGCAGCTACCGAAGTAGATAATTGAAGTTTTAAGTCATCTTCTAAAAGTTTTGAACAAGGTTGAAGGAGAAAGATTGACCAAAATGCATCAAACAAGATCAAGATTGGATTTCACATTAAAAATCATCAAAGAGTGAAAGGATTCAAGATCATTGACTATAAGCATCTTTATTTCCTTTCTTCTTATAATTATTGTTATTACTTTTGTAATGTCTAAGAACTAATCCTTTCATATGATTTAGGTTTTTATGAACTCTAAGATGTTGTATTCATTGTTTTCTTGATTTAATATTGAACTTCAAGATTTATCTTAGATTTATTTATAGAATTAATTACTTTTGCTTTTGATTATTATGCAAATATAAACTTTAATTCCATTGATATGATTGTGTATCTTGTATGGTGACTTAGAAATAGACTTACATAAGATGTCTAAATTAGGTGTTGTGGTATTATTTAGTTGAGATTCTTAGTCTAGCATGCTATCACACCACAATTATATGAAATGAATGTAATGAATTGACAACCACTGGTAAAGTTATTGGCTAGAGAATGTTCATAGATTATAGAAAATTAAATGATGTCACCCTTAAAGATCACTTTCCTTTTTCATTTATTGATCAAATGATTGAGAAATTAGGTGGACATATTTTTTATTGTGTCTTAGATGGATTTTCTAGTTATTTATAAATTCTAGTAGCTTCGGAAGATTAAGAAAAAACCACTTTTACATGTTTCTATGGTAAATTAGTATATATACGCATGTCTTTTGGTTTGTGTAATGCTCTAACAATATTTTAACGTTGCATGATGGATGTATTTTTTTATATGACTAAGACTTAGATTGAGATTTTCATTAATGAATTCTTTGTTTTGATACTTCTTTTGATGCATGTTTAGAAAATTTAGATTAGGTCCTAAAAAGACGTTAAGAGACTTGTTTAGTATTAAATTAAGAAAAATGTCATTTTATAGTATAAAAGTGCATTTTTTAAGTTATAAGATATCTGTAAAGGTATTACGGTGGATCCATCAACAATTAATGTCATTAAGAAATTACCTTCACTAAATTCTGTTAAAGTCATTAGGAGTTTCTTAAGACACACTGGGTTTTACCGACAATTTATCAATGATATTTTAAAAATTTCTAGACCTTTGATTGAGTAACTTGAAAAAGATTTTGTGTTTAAATTTGATGATAATTGTTTGACATCTTTTAAATTGTTAAAGGAAAAACTTATGACTACACTTATATTTGTATCATTCGATTGGTCTCTTCCTTTTAGATTAATTTATGATGCAAATAATTTTGTAGCTGGGGCTGTATTAGGACAATAACAAGGTAAGCTTTTTTACCTAATTTATTATACACGTAGAACTTTAAATAATGCTCAACACAGATATACCATCATTGAAAAGGAGATGTTGGAAGTGATATTTGCCTTTGACAAGTTTTGTTATGATCTAGTTTTTTCCAAAGTAGTTATTTATATTAACCATGTAGCATTAAAATACTTGATGACTAATCTCGATGTAAAATCAAAACTAATTAAATTAGTTCTATTTTTTCAGAAATTCGATATTGAGCTGAAAGATAAGAAGGGGCTGAAAATTTCTTGGCTAATCATTTGTCAAGGATAGATGAAGTAATTATGAAGAGCATAATCAATAAGGACATCAAGGAGTTCTTTTCTGATAAATAACTTTTGGCCATGATAGCCAATTCTTAGTTTATTAACTTTGTAAACTTTCTGACTAGTAATATCCTTCTTTTAAATTTTTTATATAATCAAAAGAAGCAATTTTTATTAGAGGTAAATGCTATCTTTAGAATGACCCTTTCTTATATAAGATTTGTGTGAAAGGTATTATTAAATGTTGTGTTCTCGAAATGGAAATTTTCTCTATAATACATCATTGTCATTCTATAGAAGTTAGGGGAGGAGCTTTATGGAGCCACTAGTACAACTCATAAAGTCTTTAGGGAAGCATAAACTTTTGTTAAATCTTATGTTAGACGTCAAAGTATAGGTAACATTTTTAGGAGATATAACATGCCATTAACTAATATATTAATCTGTGAAATTTTTTATGTGTGGGGTATTAACTTCATGGGACCCTTTCCTAAGGCATACTCTAATCAAAATATTTTGGTTGTTGTTGATTATGTTAGTAAACGGGTTGAAACAAAAATTTTGCTAATGAAGCTAAGGTGTAGTTAAGTTCTTAAAGAAAAACTTTTATACTCATTTTAGGATACCTAGATCCATTATAAGTGATGGGAGTTTACATTTTTTCAACAAACGTTTTGACATTTTATTGGCCAAGTATGGAGTGATTTATAAAATTGTTATACAATATCACCCTTAAACTAGTGGGTAAGTTGAGGTCTTTGATCAAGAATTAAAGAAATTATTAAAGAAGTCTATTAATAATTTGGGTAGGATTGATAATTAAATTTAGATGACACACTTTAGGCATGGAGAATTACCTTTATAACACCTATAGACATGTCTCCTTTTAAGATAGTATATGGAAAATTTTATTATCTTTCTGTAGAGTTAAAGTACAAAACATATTGGGCTCCTTATTTTATAAACTTTTATTTGCAGTGTGCAGGGGCTAAAAGGATTACACAGCTTCATGAGCTTGATGAGTTTAGATTTGAGGTGTATCATAATTCAAAGTTATATAAGGAGCGAGTGAAGAGATGGCATGATAAATAACCTTTACACCGAGACTTTCAGGTGGGTAATAAGGTATTAATATATAAATCTTAATTTAAACTCTTTTTAAGGAAGGTAAATTCAAGGTAATATGGTTCATCTAAGGTCATTAAAAATTTTCCATATAAAGGTAAAGAAAGAAAATGAAGAACATTTTAGAGTTAATAGACAAAGAAATAAATTATATACGCCTTGATTGGTGAAGGACGTGAGTGAAAATTTCTCCTTCATGACACTTCAATGTCTCCTTAGTGATTTCTCATTATACTTGCTTGTAGCATCTTAGGATTCCATTTCTTTCATTTTCATTTTATTTGTAATTTACTTTAGTTTGATGTTTTTCACTTTCTTTTAATTGTTTCTGATTTCTTTCTTTTTTAGGACCATAAGAATAACTAATAGGTGTGACTAAATGATCTTTTTTAAGGGTGTTTCCTTATTCCTCCTTCTTTTTATTTTATTTTGATTACATGTATATTCGGAACAATGTCTAATTTAAGTGTATATACAATTGGGAGGGGGGAGGGGAAGGGAAATGATGGGAAAATATTTCTTAAGAGATACATACTTGGATTATTCAAGTCTCCTATTATCTAATTTAGATATTTTATTCAAAAATCATGCTAAGTTTGGTTAAATGTTAATTAATATACCTTGATGTGAATAGTGTGATTAGTATAGTTAGTATGAAATAATCTTTTTTTTATTATAGCTTTTCTTAATTATGGTTATGAATTCATAGTAAAGTTGATTCCTATTGTATAATGCTAAGATGGAAGAAGCTCTATATAGATTTGTTTGTGAACTTGGACTAGAAATTAAGGTATGCACAATAAATTCAATCACTTAAGTGAATCAGAAAATCTATGCAATTAGTTATGAGCATTAGTGAACAACGAAATTTAATTTGCCTTATGACTTTAGAAAATGGATGTTTGATGATCAATATGATATCCTATATCTAAAATGCATATATATGAAAAAGTATTAAAAATTAGTGAAAAAATGAGAAATAATTCACTCTATTGGCTTCGAACCAATAAAAATGTCAAAGTTAAAGAGTAATGTTCATCATTAATTTGTGTAGGTGACCTAGTTGAGTAACTGGGATATCCATAACAAGATGTCTACTTTCATGTAAAAGAGACTTTGTTACTTCCCAACTAAGCCTTTAATGCTCAACCAATAAAATATGTGAATGCATTTAAAAGTTGAGCATGTACCTTATGTGTTCATTTTATATATAAAATTAATTTTTATGATTCGAGTTAAAGTTTGAAGAAGGCATAAACTAAATTGAATAAAATTGTGAATCAATATGAATGGTTGGTTATATAGAATTTTTTTACGAATCTTTTATGATTAAATAAGTAAAGTAAATGAATGGATTAAATAGATTACTCTTAAACAAGTTTGTATGATGATCTATATGAGTTTTTAAGATTTAGTATTATGTACAAAGAATTGGTTTTGTTATATATGTAACAATCATATGTGTTAATTCATTATCAAACTTGACTTAAATGGTATTAGTTATATTCAATTGCATGAGCTATGTTAAGGTTTCTAATTACCCTTTACTATACTTAGAAGATGTTCTTCTAAGTACCTGAATAAGTTGCTTGAGGACAAGCAACAATTCAACTGTATAAGGGTTGTTAATGGGTAAATTATATGAGTTTTAAAGCATAATATATCGTATTTTTACCTATTAAAAGCATACATTCATATCACTCATAAGCTCTTTTTGTTAAGTTTTAGGTTTATGATGATTATGGAGTATATGGAATGAAAAAGAAGCAAACGAAGCAAATAGGTTAAAAAAGGGTTAAATTTTAGGATCAATGGCTATTATAAATGACATCGTTGTTCTCTAGGAAATCACCATTTAAGTCTAGTGTAGACCTATCAATAGGGGATATAAGTGGCATCGTTAAAGCTTGAATTAACCATTGTTGCAACATATTTGAGGAGAGAATAGATCATACATCATCTTAATTAGCATTTTCTGATTGCAGTTGGCCACATATAAAATTAACTCAAATTAATCTATCTTTCAATACACAATTTAACAATTAATTCGAGACCAACTTTTCAGCAAGTATACCAGTCAAATTAAGTAATAAAGTAGAGTATATTTAAGACTCTGAGTATTGATCCCATGAGGAAGTTTATATAATATAAGTACTAGGTCAATCGGATTACAATTATCTAGAGAATACTGAATTAATTGATTAAAAAGATGAAAAACACTAAACTATCCTATTATACTTTAAACCTTGCAATTTTAAATTATAAAATGAATTATAAATTACTATAAATTATCAAAATGGGGAATTCAGCTGAATTAATTGAGCTTTAAACAAATTTAAAGGTTGGATTAGAGTTCCTTCACGAGTTCAAGACAAAGTTATGGTTAAGACTAATGCCTTTTCTCCATTAAACTTAATTTAAAGTTTGGTTATACTTTAAATCTAGTCAATGGGCTTTAATTTCAACAAGGTGAGTTTTGGAATTTTAATCTCAAATCTCTAACTCTCACAAAAAATTCAGGTTTGGTCATGTAAGGATTAATTCATGTTGCTTAATGGTTTTTCTAACAACCTAAGTAGATTTCTTAGATCCTAGATTGTTTTTCACTCTAATATTAGGTAATCAGTCCAAAATCAGAACTTTAAGACCTTCAATAAACAAAATCATACCTTAATACATGTCTTTAAGCTCTTCTAAGACATTAAAACACTAATCCTAAGCTAGAAAATGGATTTAGCCATACATGATCATCAAAGCATAGAAAGCATGCATCTTAAGCCATATACTTTGATAGATCCGAAAATATAAGCTGAAATAATTAGTTTAGAAGTTATAAAATAGGTTTAGAAAGCTCATGGATAAGTTTTGAACTCCTCAACATGATTTAGACAGCAACACAGCTTCAGATTCTACAAGATCTTGCAGAAAATCAAAGAACATTAAAAAATATGAGCATAAAAACATGAACTTTGATTAATCATAAATATGGAGTAAAATAAGTGATAATATGAGTTTAGAAACCCCCTATGATGGTTTAGAAATAAAGATATATGTCTTAGCAACATTCTCTAACAAACAGCAACTCAAAACTCACAATATAACTCGAATTATAAGTACTTGAAGCTAAAGAACTCTAAGAAAAACTAAGAGAGGAGGAAGAGCAATTCTCTTTCTCTACATTTCATATTTGAATTCTTATCATCAATTCATGTTTTTGTTGTTGTGTTTCTATTTTTACAACCCCTACAGCCTCCCACTTGTATTTGCAGACAAAAAGAGCACGTCCAAGCTACAATTTTGAAGATTTGAAGTTAATATATTTGACTAGTCACATTTTAGATACTATTCATCACAGGACCATGTTCATCCATCAACAGCACCCTAGGATAATGAATAAGGTGTCATTGTACATTGACTTTTAGTTTGACTTTTGACAAAACTTTCATATTTTTACTCCAATCTCCAACTTTAATCTTAATTTTGTAAAGTAAACATAATAACACATAAATGGAATATTCGAGCACCAAAATAGGGTTAAATTAACATCAAATAACATCAAAAAATATTATAAATTTAATCCCTAACATTTTCTCTTTGTTTTCAATTGATTTTCTTTTCCATCTTTCATTATTTGCGACTGAGGTTTCTAAGAGTGTTCAAATAGAAAGAAGAGCTAGAAAACAATAAGGATTCTTTAATTCCCAGTTATCCTTCTGCAAATTTTTCTTTATATTTGTATTAACTCCATATTTATCTTTCATTCAATGAATATGTATCTTATGTCTTTATCTTGGTTTTCATCAATGAATATGTTTTTATAAGTTATTTTTAATAAGGTTAAGAGATTATATGGGTTATGAAGATATTAGGGTGAGCTTTGTACGTTGCCATTTTACATGAAAGGCTGCTCTCCTTTTAATCATGTCCATGCTCTCTCCATTTAATGTT
>JAOXYD010217846.1:0-32976 GCA_028565735.1 Pinacopodium congolense
AATCAGCCCTAAATTAATTTTTTTTCTTGAATGTATTGCTAAGAACTAGTATTTTTATGTTTAAGCTGATTCAAATGAATACTTTCCACTAATTTTTGTTTTGATTGTCTAGAATTGTGTGTATTCCTTAAGATTTGAATTGATCATGTATGAGAGTATGACTGATGGCATGATTAAATGAGCTAGAAATATGGGACTGATAGAATTGTGACAATTGAGTGACAAGACATGATATAAAGTTTAGGTGAATTTTTGTGAACATGTCAGTTTTTGAACCTAAAGATTAACACCTTTTTATCCATCTATTCTTTTTCTTAATGCATGTATTCTTCTATTTGAATATTTCTTTATAACTAACTTTGAATTGTTTTAAGACCACATTGATATATGCATGCACAAAAAAGAATTTAACCTTTTAGCTTAAATAGCTTACCTAGTTGATTATCCTTTGTCACTCCTTTTGAGCTATACAAATCTCTTTTTTATTTAATAACCTATATTTTAAGTCCAAACCTCAATTAGATCTCTTTGCCCAATCCAAACCTCAATCAGATCTCTTTGCCCAACCATAAATGTTTGTAAGACATTTAAACTAAAGTTTCAATCCCACAGTCATCCCACTTTCTTTTAGATCATCCATCTAGTTTATATTGTCATTCTATTTTTTGTTCAAGTTTTTTCTATGTATTTAAAAAAGAAATAAAAAAGAAAAAAGTATAAAAATAAATTAAAAAATAATTTCTTACTATATTCCAGTTGTTCTCAATGAGGTGGATGGTCCAAGCATATGTTCATAATCTTAAAAGTGTGTTAGAGACTTTTTATTTCATTGTATGTTTTTAGGTACCTTTTTAATGTTTATAGTGTTTTAACCTTCTTATCTTAAATTCACTACCTTTATCTGATGACCCAATATAACCTAAAATAATTTTTTTTTAATGTATATGCATATGATCTAAGTGGTGAAGATGTGATGCAAGCCTATGGTAGAGTATTTACAAAGAGAGAATTTGAGTGAAACACCAACCCTTGAAAATGTGAGTGAAAGGAGTGCTATTCATGAGGAGATTTACTGATGCTTTGTGTATGTTTTGGAATAAGATTATCATGATTTTTTTCTCAATAATGTTTTCTGATAAATTTTAATTATAAAGTATGGTGTTAATTGAGTCTTGATTGGTTTGAAATTTCAAGATGTGTCTACTCTTTGATGTCATAAGACTTGAAAAGGATTTCCCACTTGACTCATAAAAGTGTATAAAAAGGGCTCATAAAAACTCTTGAATGAATCCATCAACCTTAAAACTAACATAAAACTCATCTAAACCTTACAAAACAACATTGACAATGCTTCAATTCACTTATATATGTGTTATATAACTCTTGGATACATTAACACTACCCAATGCACCTATTTATAGTAAAAATTTAACTAACTAGCCATTTGTGACTGTTAGGAAATGTTAAAATCCATTAATTTCATGTGACCATTAAGTTTTGTCTGTTGGAATGTGATTCTCACAACCATCAGTCGATTGGTCCCATATATCGGTTGACTAGTGACTGATTGATCGATACTTGTAGATCTATCAACTAATCCCCCCTAAAAAAATAGACACATTAGTTGATTAATTGAATAAATTAGTTGACCAATGACTGGTCAACCACCATTGGTCGATTTTTCCCTATATAAATTGATTTTTAACACATTAAAACACAGTTAAATCACTCCAAAACAATTCATATTATTTCAATGAATTTTCTTAATACACTCACGTAAAAAAAACTTTTTTAAAAACATTTTTATATGTCAAGAAGATTATTTTAAAACCATTCCACACATAATTTCCATTAATTATGTAACCTGTATGTATAAACTAATCATGAATGCAATAATGCATGAATTGATTCCTTTGAACATAATGATAAGACCAAGTAAGATTGTAGTAAAAATTACAGTCTATAACATATTCAAATAGCTTTCTTAGTCTTAAATATTAAGTCTTTTTCACTTATCCATCATATGTTCCATTTAAACTCTAAAATCCAAGAATTAAGTCGATACTGCAGATCCCAAGCTACCTTCAAGACCCAGAAATAAAAACATTGAAAATCTAGCTTCTTTACCAACAACCTAGAAAGTATACTCAAGCTTATGGTTCTTAGCATAAATTTTACAAAATTTAACTATACCAACAGTTCCTAAAGGCTAATCATCTAAACAATGCACAATCCAGTAAGGCAAACTCTGGATCGAAATTCTCCATTTTTTTAATACACTTTCCCACCGTACAAACATAAGATCATGAACTTGATTGCAAAATGGGACAACAGACTGAATGTTTTAGATATTAAATCACCAGAAGCAAAAGAACAGAAAAAAATCAAACCCAAATGATAATCTAGCACAGATCTACCTTTGTAAACTCCAGATCAGAAATCAAAACCAAAACAAGACTAGATCCAATCAAATTCCATATAATCGAACAAGAAGTTGATGGCTTAAAGCTCTAAATTTCAACAGCATTCAGGAAAAAGTTTCTATCTTTTATACACGCAAGGGAAGCTAGATGCACACATACATACAACAGAAAGATGGAAGCTTGATTACCTTAATTTGTGGGATCCTAAAAGTTGAAGAAGAAAACCAAGCCAGATAATGAAGATGGCTTTGGGGGAACGCTGAAGAGAGCTTTTTCTCTCTTCTTCTTTGAGTGAAGGGTTTAGGACAGCAGAGAGACGCAAGTGTAAGAATTAGGACAGCACCAACTTTGAGGTTTATAAAGTGCACTCAGTCTTTGAAATTCAAATGAAATATGGACTAAATTTGCAACACGTTGAACAGCTCATCATCTCTTTTTTTCCTTCTCTTTTCTTTTATTTTTTCCTTTATAAAAAATATTTGCAATGTTTGTTGTTGCAAGCTGGCAATTTGTCAGAATTTTTTTTCCTGTTTTAGGTTCATGCTAATTTGTTATCAAATTTCGCAACAAATCAGGAATATTGCTATTTTAAAAGTAAATCACTTTTTAACTAATGGAACACTCAAGTCTTTTTTTTTAATGCTAAATCAATTCATTTCTGCATCAATTGTATAACTGTTTTCGGTAAATTATATCACAATCCAATTTTTTTAAAATGGTAGATGTATTCAAATTAGATTTAACTTCTGAACAATTTTTAGGTTGATTATGAACATGAATGCCTTTGATTCAATATAAACATTTAATGTTTGATAATAAGTAAATTACTTATTTAATTCCCTTAAATCATGTGAGAAAATTGAAGTTTACCTGAGTTTTTCAAATGAATATTTATTACTTTCAATAATGTTTTAAAATAATTAAATAGAATATTAAACTAATAAGACGAGAAGTTTAAAATTTAAAAGTTTAACCAATGGTAAATCATTATAAAACTTATGTAGAATTAACTAATAAACTAAAAGAATATTTAATTATGATTCAATATCTAAAGGTTAATTGACTAATTTTAGTAAAAAATTTTGTAATTGAAGATTTTGCCATTTAACTAGACAAATTTATCACCTGATTAATTGTTTTACTATTAAATTAACTAATTTAAATGTATAAAAAACTAATAATATAATAGAACTAATTTACTAATCTCTATTCAAATCAATTGATGAGTTCGATTTTATAAACACTTGTTTTCAATTTTACTAAACAAATAGGTGAAGTTTTGAAAGTTGATAAAAAATGCAACATGTTGGTCCTTGTATTATTATTATTATTATTGTTATTGTTGATGTTGTTATTATGTGTATTTGAATATGAGTGTATTTTGTATAATTAATTTATGAGTAAGAATGTTTTATAATTATAAAAGTATCAAATTATTGATAGATTATAATGAAGATTAACATCAGGCAATATCTTTTCCGTCTCTGATCTTCGTAAATTTTTAATAATTATTGGAGCAAGTTGGTCTTTTGAAATCAATTATGCTGCCACTAAAATTTTTTTAAAATGCTTAAAGAAGGCATTGCATGTGGTCCAAGGAATAATGGATTTCTCCGACAGTAATAGCACAGCCTTCCACATCATTAACTCAACATGCTAAGATGTTTTCAACTTTGGTATCTTTGACATCAATTAGCTCGTACCCTACATCATAAATTATATTTGTTAATCCTCTTTTTCATAACCCCAATTTAAATTTGAATGAATAACAAAGATTACTTCATTTTTTAATCCCTCTAAAAAAATCTGGACTTACATTTTAAATGTAAAGATTAATCCTAATTTTAATGTTTGTATTTAAATTTATATCAAATCTTGACGTTTTAAAATACGTTTAAATTAAATTTTAATATTTAAATTAAATTATAAAATTTAAAAAAAATTTAAATTGATCTAATCATTTTAAAATATTAGGATGTGACCTAAATTTGAATATAAGTGTTAGAGTTTAAATTTATTTTTTTGAGTAATACTTTATAAACACTAATATTTCTGGCACAAAAATAAAGCAAGCACTTCAAGGGTAGAGAAGAGTTGTACAAACTTGTTGGCAAGTGCAAATTTAGGCAAATGATGAATAGTTGGGCATGAATAAGAGGTATATATGTATATGGGGCATGCTTTTATATGATAATTAGTGTACATTAAATTTGAGGCAGGTCTAGTGGATTATTTATCAAGCTTGGTAAGAGTATATCAATAACTATTTAAAAAAATACATAAATAGGGTATTTGGCCATAAAAAAGAAATAAACATGTATATGGGGCATGCCTTCATTTCATAAGATAATTAATGTAGAATGAAATTAAGATGAGCCTGTTGGACTGATTATCAATTTTGGTAAGAATATATTAAAAAAATATCAAAGGGTACATAAATAGGGTATGCACAATTGTTTCTCTATTTAATATTCTGCAAGATTCCATGTGCATACATGTGCTTATAGGACAGCCACATTCTTCAATGGAGGATGTAGGGCTTCAAGTTGGAAAGGGCACAAAGTTGGGTAGGTGCTCTTATTTTAATTAGGCAATCTTTGAGGGATTACTTGTCATTTCAAGATTAAAAATAAAGTGAGAGGTTTTTTTATGTTACATTATTATTATTATTATTATCATTATTATTATTATTATTATTGAATAGACTAAACTCCATCTGAATCCATTATTTAGACAGATCTGCTAAGAGATCTAGTTGAAGTTGGCATGTTAGCTGATGTGAAGATATCTTTGATCTGGTATGTCTCTGACAAAGTTGTCACCTTTCACGGTGTGCCACATTCCTTCAGGCATGGAAAGTACGGTTTATAGTATAATACCCAAGTCTTGGGAAGTTAGTGGCAAGGCATTACATTACAAGTTCCATGAATTGATATTTTAATAATTATCAATACAATAAATAGAGATAGAGAGAATCTCCAAGCATATGGGTAATGCTCAATTGCTTCAATCTCTATAATTTTCAATTTTTTTTGTTAGAATGACATTCTACTTTTGTTATTATTATTATTATTACACAAAAAAAGTTCTCCTCACGAGTGAATAGTCATTTATGGTCACTACCTCATCAAATCACCTATATATATTCTTACATATACAAATGCCATACTATAGTATATAAGGATATACGAGTAATTTTATAACTAAATGTTTAGTTGAGTTGTGAATTGTAATTTTTTATTGTGGTTGTTGTATTTTTGTATTAATTATAATTTTTTTATTTCTATATTTTATTAGAGTGTTTTTTTTTAATTAATTTTTATATTTAAAAAAATTAAAAATTAAAATTAAAAATTAAAATCCAAATAAACATGGCTTAAGGTGATAGTCACATTTGACTACCAAATAAAAGCTATCTAGTTATGCCTTTATTACTATTATATTTGTGAGTCTCATGGATATTATATTACCACGACTTTGCTTGGGGAAGTTATATGGAAGATAGTGAAACCAAGGCAAAAGTGAATTCCAAGCGAAGATTCAATTATCACTTACGGAATTTTTAGATTTGGTAGTGTACTTGATGCGCTTGAGTACTGTAAAAACTCAGTTTTCTTGCGTTCTACTCACCCACTTGCAATAAAAAGTCTTTACCACATTGTGTGTTAAGAGTTCAAAGGAGGAGGCTCTCATTAATTATCTTTAGCTGATGTTGTGTTAAGTATGATGATGGTCGTTGTACATATTTTTTAGTTGAAAAGTATCAAACTACAATATAATCATTAATCATAATGGGAACTTTCACCAAACTTCTTCCTGTGAACTCATATTTCATCTGCCACTATTTATTTCTTTTTATTGCTTTTACCTACACTTGCATTAGGTGTGCTACACCTAACATAAAGAGGTTCCAATACTTATGCTAGGTCTTGAAAAGAAAAATAAATTCACACTAGCCCTAATTGGCGACAAGAAGAAAATGGAATAAGGTTCTACTACTTTAAGACTTTTAAGGATTTTACTGGCTTCATAATTTATAAGGATGAAAATTTTTATTAATATTATTTGTTTGGAATTGTTTAAAAAATTAAAATGTATTCTTTTGGCCAATTTTATTAATATTATTTAAAATTTAATCATTAATTATTATCTTTATCAAATAATAAAAGTGCTATCCTTCCTTATTATTAATCTTGTTCCAAAAATGAAGTATAATTAAGATATGCATTTTAAATTAGAGGCTGAATCAACAACCTTATACTTAATGTTGCATGTGTATATATATATATATGTATGTACACACCTTATATATATAAACTTGTACTCATTATAACAAACTGATTTTTTATTCCAAATGTTTATTATAATTTCTAGTCAATTTACACAATAACCTAAATTAAAATAACTTAATCTCTAGATTACATACTTATTGCAAAAGGAAAAACAAACAAACTCACCATTCTTATTGCAAGATCACAAAATTTCTTCTTTAAAGAAAAATTTGAAACAAAAATAGTGCTTATCATGTGTATATGTGTATGACAAAAAATATTATTTTAATCATAACATTTTCATTAATATTCTTAGACCATAATATTTAGAATGTTTAAATCAAACTTTAATATTTTAAAAGCATTTAAAAAATTTAAAGTTTTAAAAACATTTAAAAAGAATCTTAATTTAACTTTTATTATAGGGTTATTTTCAATATTTTTAAAATTTTTATATTTTTTAATATTTATAAAATATTAAGAATTTTTTTATAAATATTTTAAATATTAGGATCTAATTTAAATATATATAAAAATATTAAAATTAATATAAAACTTTTTACCGTATATACTTACATGTGAACAAAGAGAATATTAGGAATGCTCAAGGAAATAGATAAAAACGCCTTCAAATCCAAACAAATAATCAAAATAGTCCGTATTTTCCAAGAAAGCAACGAAGTATCATTGTCGTTATTGATCGTGTTATATTATTATCCACGAGATGGATCTCAAAGTGGGCTTAGCTCTGCCGGTCACCTTAGAAGTCGTGTAATGACTGTATCTTCCCTCAACCCCGTCGACGTAGGCCAAATCTTTCATCATCGTCCTTGTCATCATCAGGACTAGTGGTGATTCTGGTGACCCGTGCTTGACATGAACCAAGTTTCAAAAAAGAGTCTGGCATTTAAAATAGCCACCTCGTATTATATATATATATATATATATAGATATATTATTATTGTGGTAGACTTATTCCCACTCTTGATATGATCAAAAAATGAGGGTAAATTCACCACTAGCGCTCCTGCACGACGATGAAGAAAGATTTGACTAAAATTACCTAAATCTTTTTATATAATGATGGATTGATTATAAATATTTTTATTTTAAAAATTAAAGGACTCTAACATTTAACAAAAAATTAAAAAATTTTATATTATGTAGTGTATTTTAAATAAACTAAATAAACTGATTTTTGGGCACCATGTAATAGTTTTAGACAAAGGAGCCTATCGGTAATAAGCATTTGGTGGAACAGGTCAATTAAGTATAAAATATGTGTTCTATTAATAATCATTAAATTAAGGGTAAGTTATATTTTAGATTTAGAACTCTATTCGATCAGATTACAAAAAATATTATTCAAATACTAGAAATTTTAATTTGTTACAAATGGATTCCTCATTCAACCCATACTGTTAAATTTAATGACATAGACCATTATATAGATTATGCCCATATACATAGGACAACACATGAAATTTTAATGACTAAAATATTTAATAAATTAAAAATTTGTTACGAGTTATTTCAAATATTAATAAATGAGTAGCCAGTTGTTTTTATAATTTATTTTTAATAATTTGTTTTAATTGAAAATATAACCATTTACTCACTGAAAATTTCATATCTACATTAACATATATGGACTCAACTTATGTAGCATAATACGTTAGCAAAATTCATAACAAAAATTAACGGAGTTAAATCTCTAAGCTATATTTTTAAGAAATTAGAAATATTATATTCAATTGATATTTTTTTACTTTTGAATATTACAATAAAATTAAACAAAATTTTGGATCTAAATTATAATTTAACTTTAAACTAGATACACATACATTGAACTCTTTCATACTTAGAATATAGACAAATCAGAGAGCTTTTTAATGTGCTGAATAACAATAACAATTACATAGTAATAGATACAAAGCATAAAGATTAACAATCTAATCTTAACAATCTTATCAAATCAATTTAAATACATATTTATTACAATTAACATCATCTAATACTCCCCTCACAAGTTGAAGGATGGCAAGAACACAACTGAAGTTTGGATACAAAATGATTAAATTGTTGTTTAAGAAGCAGGTTTATTAAAATTTCAGCTAATTGATCAAATGAGGAGAGAACAACAACATTAACTTCCTTGCAAGCAATGAGATCACGGACAAAATGAAATTTGATTTCAACATGTTGGGTCCTAGCATGGAACACTATATTTGATGAAAGTAACACAGTGCCTGAGTTATCACACCAAATATGTTGAGGTGTAGAAAGATAAACATCTAGTTCAGTAAGAATTTCATGAGCTACTTAACTTTAACACATGCATTTGTAATAGTTTTGAATTCAGACTCTGTAGAGGATCAGGAAACGGTCCATTGCTTACCAGATTTTTATGCCAACAAGTTTTTATAAGAAAAATTAGGAAGCAACTAGTTGATCGACGATCACTAGGACACCCAATCTAATTTGCATTATTAAAAACGATTAACTAATGAAGAGAACCACGAGAAATCAATAATGAAAGGGACACAGTACCCTTCAGATATTGAACTAATCATTTGAGAGTATAAAAGTGAGATGAGCTCGGCTGATGAAGAAACTGACATAGTTTATTGACAGCGAAGGCGATGCTTGGTCATGTAAGTGTGATATATTATAAGTTGTCATAGACTTATCGATACAAAGTATCCTAATGAGGAGAAATAGGTTGACCCTGATAATTGGATATAATAGTACCTATTGCCATTGGAATTGAACTTGGTTTATAAGTACTCGTACCCATCTTGGTCAAAGTAGTAGAAATATAATTTTATTAGGATAACAACAGGCCTTCAGAGTGGAGATAGACTTCTATACCAAGAAATAAGGAAGATTACCCAAGTCACACACAAAAAATTCTTGGGTAAGTTGAGAGATGAAAGAATTTATAAGATGATCACTACTCTTCGTGATTACTAAGTCATCAACATAGACCAATAGAAAGCATATGTAACCACCATTTTTATGAATGAATAGAAACGAGTCTACATGGGAACTAGTAAATCCAAGAGTAATAAGAAAAAGCACTGAGTTATTAATACTAGGCACGCGTGCCTTTTTAAGCTTATATAATGACTTCTTTAATTTATAGACATAGTAAGGATATTGAGAATCAATGAAGCCCTATGATTGAGGCATATATATAGACTCATTCAAGTGAGCATTCAAAAAGGCATTACCAAAATCTAGTTGTCAAAGAATCTAGCCTTTGGAAACCATTATTGCAAAAACTAATCTTATTGTCATTAGTTTTATAATTGGACTAAAAGTATCCATAAAATCTAAAACCAAATTCTTGTATGTAACCCCTAACAACCAACCTCACTTTCAAACGTTCCACAGTTTCACCAACTAATCTTTTAACTTTGTGAATACACCTATTTTCCACAACATTTGTATTTGGAGGACTAGGCACAAGAGCTCAAGTGTGATTAAATAGGAAAGCTTCAAACTCAAGTTCCATTACCCTTTTCCAATCAAGGCTTTTTATTGAATTGAGAGAAAGAGGTTAGTATAATAGGAGTAGAGGATGAAGAGAGGATGCTAGTGAGGTTGACTTAGTTCTTTCGTTTAGGAGGTCTTAGTCAAATAAGATGAATATGTCGTGGTTGGGTAGGAGAAAGTGAGACAGTAAGAAGAGTCGATGTAGGTACAACAGGTATGGGCAAGCTATCGAATGAGTTTAGATCAACCACCAAATCGATTCTATTTGGATTAAATGTTTGAAGAGAATAAGGTCGTTTTGAAATCGTGTTAAGAGGGGAAGTAGGTAAAGGGGGTGAATTATTGATAGGAATTAGTAGAGGAGGTGAAGGAGTTTCACTAGGAGACAAAATAGGGTCCATATGTTAGTTAAAAGAGGGAGGTTTAGTGTGGTTAGAAAGCTGTGGCAAGGAGTTAGTGGAAGAACTAGGAGACAAACATGAATAAGGGAATAAAGAATGACTTAAAAGATCCTTAGTTGGCATAATAGCTATAAGGAATTGATGTGATACATGTAGCCAGAGAGAAAAGTTGAGTGTGTTGTGTTGGAGTAAATTTTGGAAAGGTGAGGTTGAAACGTTATAAAAGGGAAATAAAAATTCGGCAAAGTTAACATGACATGCATAATATATTTTTCTAGTATCTTTATCTAGACAACGATAATCAAGATGGTGAGGAGAATATCTCATAAAAACACATCGTTTAGACCTAAATGAAAATTTATGTTTATTACATAGTTGAAATAGAGGATAAACAAGACACCCACATATGCTAAAAAAATGATAATTAGGAACTTGATTATAAAGGACTTGGAAAGGAATTTTTTAAATCAAAGCTATGATAGGCACATGATTTATAAGAAGAATTGTAGTATCAAAAGCAAAATGTCAGTACTTAAAAGGTGCACTGTAATGGCCAAATAGAGTAAGACTAATGTCCACAATATGCCTAATTTTTCTTTAACAATGCCATTTTAATCGTGAGTGTATATATGATTATATGATGAATGCCTTCTTTTTGAAATGATTTGTGTAAAGATCTAAATTTAGCTCTCCAATCATATTGGAATTGTTTGATGGTGGAATTAAATTACTTCTCAACTAAGGATTTATACTGAAAAAATATATTAAACACATTAATGTTATTTTTTAATAGGAAATGACCATATAAATAAAGAATAATTATCAAGAAGATAAAAAAATATTTATGACTAGAAGAATAATAAAGAGGAATAGGTCCTCAAACATTTAAATTAATTGAGTCTAAAGGCTTATAACTATAATGATAAGTAAGAGGTAAGGAAATCTTATGGAGTTTTCCTAGACAACAAGAAGAGCATTTAGCATAAGACAATTTAGAAAAAGAACATGGAAATTGAAACTGATAGACTGAACTACGAATAATTTGAAAATTATGATGACCAAGATGAGCATGTCAACTCTCCAATGTGACTAAGTATACAAGAGCATCCTAATTTTTTGTTAATGAAGAATACCACTCAATTTGTAAAGTCCCGATCACTTGTTCCTCGTAATAAAATTCTCTTGGTAATTTGATCCTTCACAAGGCAATGATCATAAAGAAATTAAAAAAGCAGTTATTATTATGACAAAATTTTTGAACATAGAGTAAAGGTTTGGTGATATGAGGAACATGTAAAATATGATGTAAAAATAAAAGTCTAAAAGAAGATACAATGGAACTTGATCCAACGTAAGGAATTGGTAATCGTGTACCATCTCCTACAATTACCAAATCCTTACCCTATAGTCATCACTAATATGGAGAGATTCCAAATCTAGAGTCATATGTTGATTAGCACCTATGGTAGAGTACCAAGTAAAAGATTGATTATCTTACGAAGGAGTTGAAGCAATCATGGCAGAAGGCAACACAGGCATAGTAGCTTGAAGTTGGAAATGACTAGAATTATGATGTCCTTATGATTGTTAATGGGATACAAAGTTGCTATCAAATCTTCGTCTGCAATAAAGAGAAACATGATTAGTGTATCTATAAATTTGACAAGCTTAACGATAAAAGGAAGTTCATGTTGGTTGAGAAGTGAAACCCCGGCTTCCTCAATTACCACGTCCTCTGCCTCACGAAGTATTATTTTAGGGTGTGGAACACTAGACCATATTAATGGTGGGTAAAGAAGCTTGCTATGTCTTAAGTAGTAATTCATGGGCCACCAATTGGCCATGTAACTCACTAAAAGAGACTAGGGTTTGCCGTTGTTGTAACCCTCCAATAGTGCCATTGTAGTTGGCTCTAAGTTAACGAAATATAATGGCATTAAATTCAAATGTACATAGAGATTGAGTCATAAGGTTCAGGGAATTAGCAATGGCTTTATCTTGATTCCGAGACTTCTAAATTGACTTATCATCATTGGAAAGATTGTGAAGTTTAATGTATAATTGCGTTCATTGAGCATGACTTACAATACCATAAGTTACAGTTAAGGCATTTCAAACTTTTGCAAATGATGTAAGACCAATCAAATGAGGATAGAATTTCTCAGTAATGGATGAGAAGAGTCAAGAAGATAAATTTTGATCCTTATTAAACTAGAGGGAATAAGAAAATTTTGGTTCCATCTTTTTTATTGAAGAATTAAGTAATTATTTAGGGGGTGCAGGTTTTGTACTAAAAGAATCCCATGTAAATTGTAAAAATTTAATAAAAGAGTGAATTGCAATTTCCAGTAAGTATAATGTTTAGATGTGAGTTTTATTAAAAAAGTTTGGCTAACATGGGTAGGAGTTGAAGGTAAAGAATAAGAAGAAGTGACAAGGGGTGTAAGTATAAGAACAAAGACTAGGGAATTGGCCATTACAGTGCTCTGATACCAACTTAGAATATAGAAAGAAATTATAGAGCTTTTCAATGTGTTAAATAACATTCTACAAGAGATATATATACCGAGTAATAAATATAAAGGATAAAAACCAATCTAAAGACCAATATAATCTTAACATCTTATCAAATCAATTTAAACATATATATATATATATATATATCTGTTACAACTTACAACTATTATATAATATTCATGAACTAAACTTATTTATTTGTCAAATTTTCTTACTCAAATTCATGTTTTATTAAGAGTGAAGTGTTTTTCAATCCACGTTGAAGGGGGTTTAAGGGTCAACTATGTGTTTGCTTAATGCTATTGGCATTATAAAATCAATGAGAATAAGAATACGAGGGTTATGATTCTACCATCACCATCACCATTACCTTTGAGAAGTTTATCTATAAAGACACAAAGCGTCATTTATATCTTAAAAATTTCACTACATAATTGCTATCACTAAATTAAATTTTTATAAAAATTTAAATTATTTTTATTTTTATTTTTTATTCTAAATTTCAATTAAATATATTTTACTTTTTTAAAAATTAAATTAAAATAATTATTAAAGAAAGACATATGTAAAATTGACTAGGCTCTCTTTGATAAGCATAACGTGACAATAAGGTTAAATTAGAGAAAATCAAATTGTTGTAATAAATGGAAAAGAAAGGCATGTAGGGAAATAAAATGAAATTTTAGGGACAACATTTAGCGTGTCATGGCTGTTGGTGGGTTGTGGGTGGACTTGATTATGTGTCATGGCTGAATGCGTAGTCAGAATAAATGATTAAGAGTTAATCATCTTTGCTTTATTGCCCAGGTCAATCTTAATATGCACTAATTTTTGTTCTCAAGGTTGTTTTTTGAAGGGTGTTGATAAGACTCAAAATTAAAGGAAAAAACTTTGATTGATGAGAAGATGGGGAACCTTTGTTCGAAGAATTTTGATTGCATAAATCGTCCTCTAAATAATCATAATCATCATTACAATAAAACCTATACTACTTTTGCCACTTTTAACAAATTTGTACAATTCAAAAGTGTCTATTGGTAGTATTAGTCAGCGGATTTTAAAAAGAAGTGGGAAGAGAAGGAGAAACTAATTTCATATGATAATAATAATGAAGATGTTGTTACTGTTGTTATTGACGATCTTGAAGTTAATGATGATTTTAGTTACGACGGCATCCCATGCTATTCTTCCCTTGAGTCGAGATTCAGACGCTCCAGACAGGCAGTTGTTACTAAGGTACTTCTTTGCCAAGTCTTTTTTTTTCTTCATAAAATAACTATTATACTCACACTTCACTCTATAAATTTCACTTACAATATCTTTGTCAGTCACTAACATTTTAATAACTTACCCATCATCTCCTTGCATACATAATAAAGAATTAGTGTACCCGTGGGCTCTTTTTTCCATGTAATTCTTCTCTTCACCTTATTGTTTAATGGGATGTTAGTTGGACTGATTACCCTAATACGTGACATCCCACTATAAGATGATGTGTCTATTTAGGCAATGCCTTAATTTCTTGACAATATAAAAAACAAGAAAGAATCTCCAAATCCTCAACTGAAGTTGGATATCATACTACGTTTTGAAATTACTTAATTACACGGCTTACTTTCTGAATTGGGTTATCCGTAATCTAGTCCTATTCCTGTGCATGTTGATAATACAAGGGCTATTCAGATTGTGACAAATCCTGTATTTTATAAGCATACAAAATACATTAAGATGGACTGTCATTTAATCCATAAAGCATTTGACAATGGTTTTATTACTCTTCCTCACATCTCTACGAATTGTCAAATTGTTGATATTCTAAAAAAAACCTCTTGCTAGTACTCAACATCAATTCTTGATTAACAAATTTATGCTAATTGATTCACTATCATCAAATTGAGGGGGGTGTTAACGATAGTTTTCCAAATTTATAGTATCATTGTAATATTATTAATGATAGTTTTCTAAATTCTATAGTATAGTTGTAATATTCTTGCTATATTCTATAAATATAATATCATTTGTAATTACATACCATCTTTAGATTAGAATATCCTTTAGTAATTAAGAGATATTATTTGATTTACCTATGATTGTGGGATTTGATCAGCTATACATATTTTATATATTGAAGGTAGAGGCCATAGTTTTGGGAATTCAAAGCTTTATACAAAATCTTATCTTGTTTCCTTTCTCTAGTTTTTTTTAAATCAACGCTAGCTATTCATATTCTATAATGTTGTTGTAATATTGTCAATGATAATTGTCTAGATTTTATAGTATAACTATAATACTCTTTCCAAATTCTATAATTATAATATCTTTTGTAATTATATATCATCTTTATATTAGAATATCTTATGGTAATTGGGGGATCTTATTTGATGTACTTATAATTGTAGGATTTGATCAGCTATACATATTTTATATATCGAAGCTAGAGCCTATAGCTTTAGGCATTTGAAGCTTTATATGAATTCCTGTCTTACGTTCTTTCTTTAGTTTTGTTATAATATCAAAGTCCCTTTTTGTTCATCGCAAATCTATTTCTTTGTGACTTAATTTTTTAGTTAGTTCTCGTAAATGGGTGATTATTTCTTAAGTTAAAACTTGTGGGATATTTTTTCTTGGTAGCCTCTTTTAGGATTTCATTCATGAATAAGACAAAGATAGCTTGTGTCAAGTTTCAGGTAAGAATTACTTTGCTTAGGAATTTTATATCCAAATTTATGTCTAAAGGAAGGAATTATAGGGACACATTGATGGCATCAACCCTAAACCCACTGATATAATTAAGGTTCCTAAGTGGAAAGCCAAAGATACTAAAGTAAAGAGCTGGTTAGTGCAGACTATGGAAGCTAATATTGTTGTCAATCTACAACCTCATAAGATAGTTAAAAATATGTGGGATTATCTCAGGAAAGTTTATGATCAGACAAACTCAGCTAGGCATTATGATATTTTTAATTATATCCAAGGGAATTTGTATATTTAGGATTATTATACTGGTTTTATCACATTATGGACTAAATATATAAAATTATGTATACTATTATTTCTATAACCTCTTTAGAAAATGTTCAAGCTCTTTACCAGATTAGTTAGAAAGATCAATTATTGATAAACCTCTAACCTGGGTTTGAATCTGTACGTTTAATTTACTACTATGGAGTCCTTCTCTATCATTGGATTTAAGGTTAAATGAACTTCTTAGAGAAGAGCAATGTCGGTTAACACAGGCCACTTTGAAACAACAAAGGTTCTATAATGTTCTCAATGTTACTTGTGTGATTCAAGGAAAACAACAAGTTCATAATTAATCCAATATACAATGTTATAATTGCAAAGTTTTTGGTCATATTGCAAATCAATGTTTTAAAAAATCCTACAACTACTACAAGACTAAGGGACATATTATTTCAAAATGTCATAAATGTGCTTAAAATGGTAATCCTCATGCCTTTCACACCTTTACTGTCAGTGATATGACTAATTGTCTTGCTGTTGTTGCTGCCTTTGATTTTCCACAGCCATCAGCCCTATCTATTACCTAAGAGATTATTCAACAGATAATAATTGTTCCTAATTTACTTTTTGATGAACAAATGGTAGAAAATAATTAAAAAGTTGTTTTCTCTCCTTCTAGTTACATTATACAGGAGTTGGTGTCAGGAAAGATAGTAATGGAGGACTTAAATGGGGTAGACACTTTTCTCTTCATCTTAATGCACCGACTAAGCCTATAAGTATAGTTTCTTTATTGAGTAAATATCCTTTAACCCCCCTGAATTATTGATAATTATCAAATACCCCCTGTGTTTTTAAAAATATCAAAGACTCTCCTGTATTTTAACAAAATTATCAAATACCCCTTGAAACTATTTAGGGTTGACTGGGCGCTGACGTGGCAGTGATGACTGAGCATGTGTGCTGACGTGGCGAGTGACATGATTGCTGACGTGGCAGTTACTGTACAGGGGGTGTTTGATAAAAATGAAAAACACAGGGGGTATTTAATAAAAAATGAAAAATACAGGGGTTTTTTTGAAAAAAAATGAAAAACACAGGGGATTTTTCACCCTGCTCTTCATGAACGGCACCCTCTCATGGTGCCGTTGTCCCTCAGCTCAATGATGCTCTTTTTGATCTTTTGGCTCCAATCTTGATCTTTTAAGCTCCAAACTGCAAATCAAACATTATGGGACATAACTTAAACATTTAAACACAATATAGGGCTCATAATGCATCAAATTAACTATAAAAATCATATCAATTTTGACCCCTATCAAGATTGTTTCCTTTTACCTTGAGAGATTGGGAAAAGGCATGGTAAAATTCACTCAATTCAAGTCAAATTACTCCTTAGGAGTAGGTAGCCCAAGCTTTTCTTGCTGAGTACTTTCCCTTGACCAAGTCTATAAAGACCATAAAGGAGATCACAAATTTTCAATAAAGTGATGGGAACCAATTGTATGAAGCATAGGAGAGGTTTAAGGAATTACAAAGTAGCTTCCCCCACCACAACCTTCCAAGGGAGTTCCTTTTGCAACATTATACAATGGTGTTAATCAAAGCACAAGAGGAACCATAGATTCAGCTACAGGAGGGTCTTTAATGAGGAAAAATATAGATGCAGCTTATAACCTATTGGAACAGTTGGAGAGCAATAGTTGCATATGGTCTAATTAGAGGAGTAGACAAGGTTCCAAGGAACAAAAAGGTCTGATCCTAATTGATTCAATGATAGCTTTACAACCACATATTACAGCCCTTACCAATCAATTGAGCAACATGTAAAGAGCCTATTCATCTATCGTGAAGGCCATACAATTTCAATGTCAGCTTTGTGCACAAGATAATCATGGCACAACAAAATATTTTTTTTTTGGAGTTAGTGACACTGAGAAAGTAAATTATATGGGCCAACCGCAAAGACGTTACAATCCTTATTCCAATACTTATAATCTAAGGTGAAAAAATCACTTAAATTTTCGTAGAATACTAATAATTCAGGTGGACAAATGAGATCACAAGGACCTCTAAGATTTCAACAAGGCCAATTTAGGTTTTTGGAGAGTAAAATGGATAAGATGATGGATGTGATGGGCTCCAAATTTGCAAGCCACAAAGAGAGTCAAAAAAAATGTAGGCAAAGTTTGACTAGATTGTGAAGAACCATGCTTCATCCATCCATAACTTAGGGATGCAGGGGGTCAACTTTCTAATGCTTTGTCTTCTAGGATTATAGGAAGCTTACCTAGCTACACCTAAGCCAACCCAAGGGAACAACTCAAGGCTGTTACACTTAGGAGGGGTAAGCAATTGGAGGGGTCAAGTGTGTAAAAGGATAGCTAAGCAAAGGAGAAAGGCAAGGAGATAAAAGAAGAGAAGGTAGAAATGAAAGAGGATGAGAAGCCATATGTGCCATCACCACCCTATAAGCTTAAAATTTCATATCTATAAAGGGTTAGATTACATTAAGTAGATACTTAATTCTCTAAATTCTTAGAGAAGTTAAAAAAGCTTCAAATTAATTTTTCCTTGGTGGAGGCACTGAAGTGTATGCCTAAGTATGCAAAGTTTCTCAAGGACATATTAAAGTATAAACGCACTTGGGACGACAACTAAAGGATAACCTTAATAGAGAATTTTAGTTTTACTATCCCATGTGTTATTAGCGATTTTTAATTTTTCAAATGCTTATGTAATTTAGGTGCAAGTATTAACTTGATACTATTGTCTATTTTCAGGAAATTGGGGTTAGCAGACGTCAAGCCAAAATCCATATTCATCAAACTTACGAACCAATTTATCAAGAAGCCATATAGAGTAGTAGATTTTTTGGTAAAAGTGGACAAATTTATAATTTCTGTTGACATTGTTGTGTTAGATTTTGAAGAAGATAGGAATTTTCCATTACTTTTGGGTAGGCCCTTATAAATACTAGTAGGGCATTAGTTGATGTGCATAAAGGAAAACTAGTTTTGAGGATTGGTAATGAGAAGGATGAATTTAATATGACTAAAAATTTGAAGAAGCCAATGGATGATAATGCTTATATGAAGATAGACATTGTAGATGCTTGTTTGAAGGAAGTTAAAGAGGAAGTTGAGGAAGTTATTGAAGCGTAAAGGGATGACAGTGTGAGACAAGAGGAATTATGTGAGGAGGATGAGTAAGACAAGTTAAAGACAATGGATGCATCCACACCATCTTCTATTGTAAAGCCACCCACATTAGAACTAAAACTCTTACCTTCTCACCTTAGATACACCTTTCTAAATAAGGATCACACCCTACATATTATCATATCCAACCAATTTGACTTTGAGCAAGAGGAAAACATGGTAGAGACCATTAAGAAGAGGATAAAAGCCACGGGGTGTCAAAATTTTGATATCAGGGGGATTAGCCCTAATATGGTGATGCATAGGATTAACCTTAAAGAAGGGTTCAAGATAGTGAGGGAGAGGAAAAGATGGTTAAATGCAAACATGCAAGAGGATGTAAAGAAGGAGGTAGTGAAGCTTTTAGATGCAGGGATCATTTACCCTATTTAGAATAGTGAGTGGGTGAGTCCAATGCAATCTGTGCCTAAGAAGGAAGGCGTGAAGGTAATGGAGAATGAAAAAGGTGAAAAGATTTCCACTAGAACCATCATAGGTTTGAGAGTTTACATTGACTATAAGAAGCTCAATTTTACCACTAAGAAAGACCATTTCCCCTTACTTTTTGTGGACCAACTGATTGAGAGAGTGGGTGGGCATGTTTTTATTATTTTCTTAATGGATATTGAAGGTACAATCAAGTGTTCATATACCCAAAGGACTAAGTGAAGAGCACTTTCACTTGCCCTTATGGGACTTTTGCTTCTAGGAGGATGCCTTTCGGTCTGTGTAATGCACCCATTACATTCCAAAGGTGCATGATGGCCATCTTTGCATATATGAATGAAGCCATCTTAGAGGTATTTATGGATCACTTCTCTATTTTTAGAGACTCTTTTGACAATTTCTTGTTTAATTTGGATAAAGTGTTTCAAAGATGTGAAGAGCCTCATTTAGTCTTGAATTAGGAAGTCTTGAATTGGGAGAAGTGTCATTTATTGTCCAAGAGGGAGTTGTCTAGGGCCATAAGATTTCATACAAGAGGATTGAGGTAGATCGAGCTAACATAAAAGTGATTGAGAAGCTGCTAGCTCCCACTAACATCAAGGGACTTCAAAGATTTCTTGGTCATGTAGGGTTCTACAGATGGTTTATAAAGTACTTTTCTCTTATTACTAGAACCTTGACTCACTTGTTAGTTAAATATGTGCCTTTTGAGTTTAATGATGATTGTTTAGCTACTTTTGACAGGTTAAAGAAGCCACTTACAATAGCACCTATCTTGACATCACTAGAATGGTCACGTCCCGTTGAGATCATCTGTGATGCAAGTGACCATGCTCTTGGTTGTCTACTTAGATAGTAGAAGGAGGAGAGGCTACATGCAATTTAGTAGCCCAACAAGAACTTGATGGGAGCACAATTAAATTACACCATTATAGAGAAAGAGTTGCTAATAGTGTTATTTGCTTATGAAAAATTTCGTTCTTATCTTTTGGGCTCAAAAATTATTATTTTTACAATTCATACACCGTTGAACTATCTTTTTACAAAGAATGATACTAAGCCTAAGCTCATCGAATGGGTGCTTCTACTCCAAGAATTCAATGAGATTAAAGATAAGAAGGGAGCAAAAAATGTTATAGCAGACCACCTATCAAGACTTTAAAGGGGATATCATGAAGAAGAATAGGGTATCGAGGAGGGCTTTTTTGATGAAATCTTAATGATGGTAGAAGATCCTTCTCTTCCTTGGTTTGTGGATATTGCAAATTACCTTTCAAGTGGTATTCTTTCACCTAATCTCTTACATCAACAAAGGAACCATTTCTTATTCCAATGTTCTCGCTATATTTAGGATGAACGTGTGATATATAAGGTATGTGCTAACAGTTTCATTCACAGGTGTGTCCCTAAAGATGCAATGCCTAATGTTTGACTTAATGTCATAGCTCCGTTTATGCAAGACACTATAGAGCGAACAAGCCAGCTACTCTTACTTTAGACTGTGGATTTTATTGGCCAAACTTATTTAAGGATGATCGAATTTTGTGTTTCATTGTAATAGCTGCCAAACACTAGGTAACATTTTGAGGAGGGATGAGATGCCACTTTTAAACATCATGGAAGTGGAAATGTTCTATGTATGAGGCTTTGATTTCATGTGGCCATCCCCATCCTCCCTCGGTAACTCTTATTTATTGATTGGAGTTGATTATGTTCCCAGGTGAGTTGAGGTAAGAGCTACTCCAAAAAATGATGGTAAAGTGGTTCAATTGTTCATCAAGAAGATCTTTACTAGATTTAGGGTTCCTAAAGCCATCATTAGTGATGGAGAGAGTCACTTTTATAACAAAACGTTTGAGGCTCTCTTGAAGAGATAAAATGTTAATCATAGAGGGGCTAATCCTTACCATTTACAAATGAATGGCCACGTAGAGCTGGTGAATAGAGCTAAAAAAAATCTTAGAAAAGGTAGTGAGCAATTCAAGAAAAGATCGGGCTTTAAAGTTAGATGACACATTATGGACTTACCTGATAGCTTTTAAAACCCCTATATGGACAACCCCATATCAACCTGTGTATGGTGAGGCTTGCCATTTACCATTAGAGTTAGAGCATAGGGCCTATTGGGCAATTAGAAAGCTGAACAGGGATTGGAATCTAGTCGGTGAAAAGAGGTTGCTATAACTTGATGAATTGAAGTAGCTAAGGCATAATGTATATGAGAATTCCAAGTTCAAGAAGAAGGAATTGAAGAGTAGGGGCTTAGGGCTTTTATTCAACTCACAACTTTGATTATTTCCCAGAAAGCTTAAGTCAAGATTGAGTGGTCCCTTCAAAGTCATTCAAGTGTTTCCCTACAGAGCTTTAGAGTTAGAGAATGACAAATGTGAAACTTTCAAGGTTAATGGGCATAGGTGTAAGCTATATTTCATAGGGGTGTTCTCAAAAGGAAGGCAAGTCATTTCTTTCTTTTCACTCAACCAGTCATGATTGAATATGGACTAGTCAAGTTGATGACCTTAACTTAGCATGTTTGCCTTTGATTTGTTTGTCTTTGCGAACTTGTGTGTTGGTTTTACTTTACTTTGATTGTGTTTAGTATGGTTTTTTTTTTTTATCAAATAGTGTTTAGTTTGGGTTTGATTAAGTTTTAACTTGTTTACCCTTTCACTTTCTTGGTGTTTGGGTGTTCAATGCTGTGTTTTAAGGTCCCTTGAAGGTTATGAGTGATTCATAGCTAGAAAAAGGGTGAAAATAGCTAGAAGGAGGACTATTCACTATTGTTGAAACCTATGATCGTGGGAATTGCCATGATTCCCACAATCGTGGGACTTCTTGACCAAAACTCTTTAGAATGTGTTCAGATCATGGGAATGGCCAAGATTCCCACAATTGTGGGAATGCTAGCCTGAAGCCTACTAAAACCCTTCCTCCTTCTCCTCTTTCTTTTCATCCCTCTCTCTCTAATAAATGCCCCTCTCTCTCCCAAACCCTTAAAATCTCTCATTGTCCCACTAAATGTTCTATTTTTCTTCATCTTTTCATCATCTTTACTAAGATTACACCTTATTTCACATTACCCACTCCAAAATCATAAGTTTTAGGGTGTTCTTCACTTCTTCTCTCTCTAAAACCTGATTCACTCTCTTTCTTATTATTTTTGTAGGTTTTCACATCCTATTGCTCTAAGACAATAAATAGCCCTCAAGACTGAAGAAAGAATACATCGGGAAGTCTCTAGGGATGGTCAGCGCAACACTGCGGAGAATTTTCAAGTAGCTTTTGCAATCTTCTCCAACGATCAAGGTAATAGATTTCTTGACTTTAAGAGTAGAGCTCTGCTTCCTCCTAGGTACTTTGATTTTAGACCCTTGGATTGTTTAGATTTAAATGGGAAAGTTGAACATTTAGCTGCGAATTTTGGTTAGAGTCATATTATTCAATGTGATTTTATGGTTTGTCCTAAATTGGGATTAGAATTTTTCATCATTGTTCATTATAATCCCTAATTGGACACATTTTGGTTTCAGTTAGATGGTCAAGTATATAAGTTAGGTTATGTCATGATGTGTGTTCTATTTGCTTTATCTAACACCAAAATATTTGATGACCATGTTGAATTTGATGTGGACAAATATTGGATGAAACTTACAGGTGAATCTGATTTCAATTCTAGGCATGCCCCCAATACTTTGGCTCAAAGCACTTAGCACTTCTTACTTCACAAATTCATGTGCTTAATGATTTTTAACAAAATGGAACGTAATAAGTGTTCATCTAGGGAACTTCTCTTTTTTGAGTGTATTGATAGGAAACTGAAAACTAACATACCTTATCAAATTTTCCAATCCATTGTTAGCATAGTAGCTAAGAAAAGCACATATTTTGGAATAAGTTACCTTGTAGCGGCTTTAGTTCTGCATTACAATGTGAATTTAGATGACTTACATGTTGGTGATCCTAATGTTTTTTACATTCCACATTTGAGACGATCTGAAATTTTAGAGCACCATTCTATGGTGCTCCAAGATCTATAATTTAGAACTACTTATAAGAACAAGAAAGGCAAAGGTACATCAACTGCCCAGGCATCATCATCTTAAGCACCACTAGAAAACGAATAAGAAGCTTTAGAAAAAGGAGCCACATGAGAAGATGAAGATAGATCGCAACAAGTTCTCCGAGCCATGGAAGCCAAAACCTAATAAATTGTAGAGAACAATCACCAAATGGCTCTTTAAATCAATGAACTAGGAAATTGGGTTTAACAAATGCACAAGGAGCAACGATACATTAAGAAGAGGTTCCTCAAATTCCTTCAAATGAAGAACATTCAAGTCCCCTTGCCCACACCTTCACCGCCGCAATCCCCATGGGCTTTCTAGCCCCTTATATTTTTCATTTTTTTTACGTTAGGCATATTTCATTGTGTTAGTTACTTTGTTTGTTTGTTTTGACGTATGTTTTGTGTGTTGCCCCTTTGGTGGTTGCCTCTTCACATTGAGGACAATGTGTTGTCCAAGTGTGGGGAGGTGACATTTGAATTACATTTACTTGTTTTATATATTTTAGTCATTTTTTGCATTTTGTTTATAGGATGAATGTTTTAGGATTTTTTTATTTAAGTAATGGAACCACACTTAAATAATTTTCATTTATGTTACCATAAAATTCTATCATACTAGTTAGAATGAGATTAAATGCATGCTTGAACCTGATTTAAGCTACTTGAGTAGAGAGTGGAGCATGTTAAGTAATGAAAGTAGTTGGTTGCATAAGCTTAAAAAAAAATTGACACTTGAGCAATAAGATAATGTATTGAAGCATAATTTATTTTCATTTAAGCCTTTATGAGGAATTGAACCTTCATGACTCCATTCTACAGTCATTTTATTTCTTTATAAGTGTGATACTTCCTTGGGTTATTACCTTCAAAACTTACTTTGAACATGTTTAAATCTACTAGATGCATGCTAGATGGAAATGATTAAGGCCATTTTTCTTTTAAATCCTTGGCTTAAATGACCTACCCATTTTATTATCCTTTGCGAACTCCTTTTAGCCTTTAACCCATTTTTTTTTCTTAAAGATAACAACCTATTTTTAAACCCACAAACCCCATTAGCTTACCCAATCACAAGTTTAATAGAGTTCTAAGTGAGGTATTAGTTTGGGATTTTTGGCTGCATTTTTTTCTTAGATGAGTTGAGCAATACTTTGACTCTTAGAGCACATTATAGTTAGCTATTATTTTTTCATTATTTATTTATTATTAAAAAATAAAAAAATAGAAAAAGAAAAAGAATGAAAAGAAAAAGGAATAACATACAGTAGTAACATTAAGTGCGGAGTAATTAGCTATATCCATTTGTATATTTCATAAGTTTATTTTGTCATCCCTTTATACACTTAATGCTTTATAAATTCTTTTGAAGAACCCCTTAAACCCTTTTTAACCAACCTTAACCCTAGCCCCATTTCAACCTTAAACAAAGTCCTTTTCATCTATTTTAGTATGTAATCAATGTGAAGGAGAATTGGTGTATTAGCAAGCCTATATTAGTGTGGTTTCCTATAGGAAGTTTAAGCAAAACACTAACCTTCAAACACTGAGAAAAATGATTGAAACATGTGAGGAAGATCCATTTTAAGTTTATACTTACCTTTGAGTAATGGCACCATAAGTTGAGTTTGTTTATGTGAACTAATGAAAACTACTCATGATATTTGTAGTAACTTAACACTTGAGTTGGCCTAAGTTTGAGGGATTGCATACTTCAATCTTTATGAAAATGAAGTGATAGAATTTAATGGTTGTTTTTTATTTTCTTGAGGATAATCAAAGATTTAAGTATGGGTAAGTTGATATTTGTGCACTAGTATAATTTTTTCTAAGTGTTAGACATGTGTTTCTTGCATGTTATGATGAAATTATTGTGTTTAAGACTTATTTTTTGTGTTTTTTATTATATTGATCCTCATTGTTGTTTCTTATATATTTGGTGTTCGTTTAGGGTAAGATTTGATCATTTTGGTGTAGGTATGGAGCATAACTACCTTGGAATTTGAGCTAAGGACCAAGAGAAAAGAAGAGAATTGGAGCTTGTGATTTATAAGTTCCTACGATCGTGGGAATTGGCTTGTGGGTTGGAACTTCCAACAATCGTAGGAATGATGCCAATTCCCATGATCATGGGAATGGTTGGACGGAGAATCCATTTGAATTTAAAATTTTTTGGACCTTCTTAGAATATTTTGTCATGTTTAAGGGCACACAACCAAGAGAAAAGAAGAGAATTGGATCTTTTGATTTGGAAGTTCCTACGATCGTGGGAATTGGCTTGTGAGTTGGAACTTCCAACAATCGTAAGAATGATGCCAATTCCCATGATCATGGGAATGGTTGGACGGAGAATAAATTTTTTGGACCTTCTTAGAATATTTTGTCATGTTTAAGGGCGCACAACTAAGAGAAAAGAAGAGAATTGGATCTTGTGATCTAGAAGTTCCTACGATCATGGGAATCGGCTTGTGAGCTGGAACTTCCAACAATCATAGGAATGATGCCAATTCCAAAAATCATGGGAATGATTGGATAGAGAATCCATGCGAGTTTAAAATTTTTTGGACTTTCTTGGAATATTCTATCATATTTAAGGGCACACAACCCTAGGAGTCGCCATAAATAGTATAAAAACATTCCTCTTTGAGCTAAAAATAGGTTTGGAGGCTTGGGAGAGGTGGAGAATCAAGACCAAGAATCTATTTTAGGCAAAGAACACATCAACTAAAAAAATTCTAGAATTGAAGAAAGAAGAGAAGAACACTTACTTCATCTAGTTTTTATCTCGTTTTCTCTTCTATTACCTTTTGCATGGATTTTGTGGTAGTTAAGAGCGTTATTTACATTATGAGTGGATAAACTTATTATACAGATTTTTTTTGAACCATTTGTTGAACTCCTACTTTGTTATTTAATTGAATGAATGCTTTTTGATGAATGTTATGCTTAAACCTTGTAAAATATTGAGAAATTGAGTTGAGTAAATGGTGAGCTATCGCAAACCCCCAAATAATAAATTTACCTAACTAACCTAACTATGTAACTAGGGCAAGTTAAGGTTCATCTCACAAAAAGATAGGGTGCATTGCTATTTCTAATGTTGTAAAGGAAAACAAAAATAAAAACTCCTGGATGCAAAACGAACTAACATAACTAAGACATAATAAAAACAATAAAAAGGATAATCACAAAGCAAAAGAAACAATAAATAAATAAAAAGGTATTATCAATATTCTAGAATAACTATTGATTCTTGAATTTAGATAAAAGGTGCCCTAACTATGGTGATAGTCTATAGGTTTGAACAAGCTCTCAAACCCTCAATTCCTTTAACTTAGGTAAATTGAATAAGCTCTCTATATTTAATAATGAAGATGCATTAGGTATTGAGGAACGACTAACATAGGCCACTAACTCGCATGCTCAGAAAGTGTAACCTAAATGGATAGAACCCTAGACGAGTTAGTTAGGTATTCTAACAAAACCAATTAATCTATTGCTACTTCTTAGAAATCGACAAGGATAATTACGTATCACATGCTTAATCCTAGTGTTTAAATTAAGCTTAGGTTGGTTTGGAATTTTAGTTAAATATCATGAATTAAGTATTATCTTTAGAATTGATCACCCTTTAGGATAGTGGAATTTGAAAATCTAATTGTTAGATGGGAGAGAATGAGTTATTTGGATAAATACTTCCATTCATATGATGAAGACGTAAAGAGATAAGGAATCTCCCTATCTCACTCCAAATTTACCTTTAAAAAACTTTAAGGGCTCTCCATTTATGGGGATGGATAAAAATAGGGAGGTATTGCATTCTTTTATCCATTTTACAAATTTTATTAAGGACCCAAGGATCCTTAAGACTAAAAGAATGAAATCCCAACAAATGGAATTGTAGGCTTTTCTAAGGTCAATTTTGAAGGTGCACCTATCATATCCAATATTTAGATTTTAATTTTTTAGGATTTTCTAGGCTAGGAGAATGTGTTCTACAATTCTCCTGTCCTTTATAGAGGCCATCTGGTTTGGACTGAATATTAAGGGTAGAACACTTTGAAGCCTATCTGTGAATGTTTTGAAATGACTTTGTAGATCATATTATAGCAAGGTATGGGTATATATTTTAAGATTTTTGAGGGATTTAGATATTTATGGATTAGGGTGATGTAAGCAGAGTTTACTTCCTTAAGGAGCTTTCCATTCTAGAAGAAATCCAAGATGCCTTTTTACCATTCTCAAAACCCATATTCAAATTTTAGACACAAATGCATATCATAATTCATATTTATAAGTCATTTGAAGAATGGATATATATGTTAAAATTATAGGTACAACAACCATGGTAGAATTGTTAACCTAATTCTACATCCTTTGACTATTGATATTTCTTTTTACAATAGTAGTAACAATAATTGTAATGTTTGTCAACATGAAGAAGAATTGGACCATTTATATCTTAATGATTCCATTGTAAAATATACAAGAAATGAAGTATCCAAAATCTATCAATTATCATATATTGTTTGAAACTTGGTATGTGTATTAAGAAATTTTGTAACATTGATATACTTAGACAAGTAACAATTTTATATCATGTGATGATGTTGAATTTCTTGAAATGGTAAAATATGGCATCATTATCCCAACATTTATTAAATTTTTCAGTATAAAAGCTTCTATTGCATTTAAAAATTTTATCCCTACTTAGACAAATATATTTCACTTGGTGTTACAGTTAGTTCATATTTTAGTATTTACTAACACATAGTAAATACATGTCCTCATTTGTGTAAACTTTTAAGTCCAAATTTGCTAGAATTTGATGGGTGTAGTGATTGTGTGGTTTCTAAGCTTTTGAGAAGAAGATGTGCATTCCTAATTATATGACTCCATAAGTCATGTTTTTCTTGACTATAGGCATTAATATTAAATGATCAAATGAAATTGTTGCTAGGTTTTCCATACTATTATTGATGAATAAATGCAACCATGTACTATTGTATCAATATTACTATATTATGCTGTAAAATTGGGGAATCTAACTCATTGTTCCATTTAACAAAAATGTAAATTATTACATTTATAAGAGCTTAGAGGATATCAAATGCATTGTCTTTATAGAAAGAGTCATTGCAGCTGTAGTTATTTTTTCATTACTCAGTGAGTTTTTGTTATAATATTGTGAGTAAAAAGTATATTAAAATAATATGGGTAATTTTTGAAAAAAAAATAAGTAATTTGGGTTCCACTAGCAAAGTCAGAGAGTATAAGAAGAAATTATTTTAGAATTTAAAGTTACACTAGTACCTATATTACATTGTTTATTTTGTTGAATTGACTTGTTTGTAATGAAATAGTAAACCCCTTCCAAGTTAATGCAATTATTTCCACATCTAGCTTTAATGAAAGCTTGGACGTACAAAGCTCCAACCTATTCATTATATTTGATCCTTTATACAATTTTGTAGTTTCATATAATCTCGAGGTCATGGTGATAAGGAAGGTACACCCTTCTACTTTGATCCTTGGCTTACTAACTCTCCTTTAGATGATAATTAGGAGCTAGCATATCGTAGAAATTATATCCTATATAGTTTAAAAATCAAGGATGCAATAATGATCTATATATCTCACTTTTATATCAATTACTCCTCTAGAGACATTCAGGGGATTTTGAGCACAAGGATGGTACTTATTAACTAGGATGAGTGTAACTGGAACGCAACACTAAGGAAGCTACTTAAACAAGTCCTGTATAGCTACTATATTGCATTGTAACTCTAGAGTTAATTTATACAAGACAATTTAATTCAAGAAAGCTCTCATATATATAGCTCTATTCTTATTGATAACCATTAAGGATAGGTTGAATATCCTTCAAAAGCTAGGAAAGTTTCTTAATGTTCCTGCTATTTATTGGCTACGTAAAAGCAATGATGAAGATGTAGATCACCTATATTTCAATTGCCTTTACTCTAAAGCTACATGGAAAAGGATACTATCTTTTGGTGACATGCAGTGTAATTAGGGGAGATGGATAAACATATAGGAGTGGTGTTGTAGATTGAAAACCCTCTATAAAGGAGATATATTCATAATTATATTTTCATTTAGCTATGTAGATTATCATTTATTAAGGGAAAGGAATGCAAGGCTATTTTATAAGCTATAAATGCAATGGCTAGCCTTTGTAGATGCCTTGATTGGTAAGATCAAGTGACATGTGGTTACTTTGAAAGTTCATAAGCTACGTAGCCCTAACTTTAGAGTCAAATGAAAGAATCTAGAGGATTGACTGATAAACTACACTCATAAGCTTGTTTTCACTTATTGTGTTATTTAAAATTTTTGTAAGAGGATCAATGGGATACTTTACTCCTAGGAAATTTTTATCTCTTAGTGACTAATACATAGTCTAAATTGGTTTCCTAATGAATATATTCTTTTAATTTTTCAAAAATGAAGAAATTAAAATTCTAATTATATCATTATGTTAAAGTGTTAGGACTGGTTCATATGTGAAGATATATTGATGGCTGCAAAAATTTTGACATTATTCATGTTAATGTTTAAGACATACAATTGCTATTTTTGTATAAACAACTCTTTGTTAGTAGAATAAAGTCTTTAATTTTGAATATGATATAGGGGGCATAGCTCTACCCATTCTTAAATGAGATGTATTTTAGAATTGGTGACATGATAAAAGTGGAGTCATTATGCAATGTTTGCCTTTTGTTCCAAGGTTTTAAGGAAGAATTCAATGATAAGAAGAAGTATGAAATTTATTGCACTAGTGTAGTAGATACTCCTACTTTTATTTTTTATTTTTAATAATTTGTATTACTTTCACTTTCTTTGTGATTGGTTACTAATTAATGTTACTAACAATCAATGTTTTTTTATATCATTAATGATTGTGCTTATTCCTTCATTTGACTATTCTTACGTGGTATTTGGTCTTCTGCCACTTGAGATTTGCTCCTAGCTTTGTTATGGATAAGGGAAATAGCACTTATATTCTTCTTCCCTCAGGGCACAATATAAAAGCAATGGAGAGGATAAGGTTTAAGTCTCATATCATATTGCTCCAATAAAAATTATTTTGTATTCCTAGTAGAAGATCCTTGTAAGAGGATATTGTAAATTGTAGCTTCCTATCTTGCAACTAGTGAATAGCATCTATCTTGAAGGATCAGGTGAGTAGCATCGAAATTTTTCCATGTTTGTTTTGGATCCTCTAGTGGTATGTGCAGGCTAGAACTAGAATTATCTCTTATTAGATCCTGTTCCTTGGTGTCCATTGGGATGATAGCTTTAATATATTAGAACTCCCTTAGCTTGTATAATGGTCCCTCATCAAGCCAATGATCAAACCATAATGAAGTGTCTCTGACATCACCTATTTTGTTATTTATAAATGTTCACATAACGTCTTTGGTGAGTAGCACTTGCTTCAAAGTCCATTAAGTGTAGGAAGTTGCCTTAATAAACCAGGTTTTTTCCCTCTTAATAAGTAATGATATACCCACTTCATTTATAGGTTTTTTTTTACTATACATAACTTTCATTTCATTTTAATAAGTAGACCTTTAGTCAAGATCCTAGTTATAGGAATGCACAAACTCTATTTTCCTTAAACAAGAAAACTTTAGCCCATTTCACCTTAGGAATCTCTAACTTGTTATTAGTTCCACTCTATAAAAAATTCCTAATTAGTTTATCAATGGTTTTTAACTGTCTCGTCTAAAAATACACTTTTTAAGCATGTTTTCATAGCCATAATCCTAGGTTTAGGGGTACTTTTCATGTGAATTCTATACTCAGTTGCTTAAATTTTGAATATGATATTTCTTGTCTTCATTTTGGAAAAAAAAAATGCATGTTTGTATAGATTATAGTGATTAATTTGATGCATATGTGAAGTTTGATGGGTTATGGAATCAGAAAGAAAAAGAAAATCATCAAATTAGTGAATTCCATATCTTGGGCAATGACGATGGCATAAGACATGGAAATTTCTCTGATAAGGAATCAAAGGAGCAGAGTGAGCAAGAGATGTTACGGCAACCAAGGTCTTGACCATGAACTTGTCTAGACAAAAATCATAACCTCCCCTACAGGTCGAGGGGAGTTCTAAGCCATCTTTACTGTATTTTAAAGTAAATCAAAGGAGGAGAATTAGATCTAACATCAAGGAATTGAAGCTCAAGATTGATTTCTAGAAAAAGTCATAAAAGGAGTAAAGGATTAGAGCACCATGAGAATGAACTCCCTCTTATTCTTTTATAATTGTTATTGTTTTTTTCAATATGTTTCGGAACTAAATTCTTGTAAGATCTAGATGTTTATGACCTTATGTAGTGTTTTCTTTTTCTTATTCAATGTATGGATTTCAATATTTTTTTACTTAAATTTATCTATGCATATAATGAATTTTTTTTTATTTCTATATAAAAATAAGTTTCAATTCCAATATTTGATTTCATTTACTTAGACTCACTTTAGGAATCCTACAGTTTAAGTAAATCTAGAGTCCATATAATTAAGGGGATTAATCTTATAGGTCCTAGCTTCTTTAATTTCATCTTAATATGGTGATTTGCTTTAGATTGGTTGTTACTTATTTAGTTTAATTTAGTTCATTATCAAATCACTTAATTTCGATAGGTTAGATACTAAGGAGATAGAAATTACTTGTAGTCTGTTACAATCCTCATGAGATGATAATTCGGACTCATATTAACTATACTACGATACGATAGGTGCACTTACATATTTATGGTCTCGATATTGTTAGATTAGAGAGTTTGGATTTTATTTCTTTTAAAATTTAGGACCGTAAAGTTACGCTATTGTCGAAGATTGTTAGTAGATATTAGGAAATTCTAATCATTATTAGACTAATCATTTTTATACATCTTTATTTTCCTGTTTAATTTCTTTAGCACTCTTCTTCTCTTGATCTCTTATTTAGTAGTTTGATTTGGACGTTTAGACTTATCGTTGTATGATAAATATTCGATTTATAGATCTATTAAAACCTGAACCTGAAGTTAAGAGGACCTTTCATTAGACTTTGATAAGTGTGTTTCATACTATGTTTTTCGGTTGTTTTTAGGTGTTTTAAGTATTGGTTGTGTGTGTTAAACTTAGTTAGTATGAGCTTTTGCATTCCTTTTCATT